>QANW01006396.1:7578-65560 GCA_003254865.1 Dryas drummondii
TACATTCTTCACACCAATGTCTTCAGCCAAGGCAAAGGAAACAGAGAGCAACAATTCTACCTCTGGTTTGACCCAACTGCAGATTTTCACACCTATTCCATTCTCTGGAATTCCGAGCGCATCATGTATGCTCTACACTTCTATGTTCATCCTCAAACAAATATTAGTCATTTAATTTTTAATTGTGCATAAACTTATGGTGTGTTTGTTCTCTTAATTTTCAGATTCTCTGTAGATGGCACTCCCATTAGAGAGTTCAAGAACCAAGAGTCAAATGGTGTTCCATTCCCAAAGAGCCAGCCAATGAGGATATACTCTAGCCTCTGGAATGCTGATGACTGGGCCACAAGGGGTGGACTTGTGAAGACAGACTGGACTCAAGCTCCTTTCACTGCATCTTATAGAAATTTTAGTGCTGAAGCTTGCATTTGGTCTTCTGAAGCCTCATCTTGCAGTTCAAGTAATAGTGCTGCACCAACTGCATCCACTGATGGTGCTTGGCTTTCCCAAGAGCTGGACACTACAAGTCAAGAAAGGCTGAAGTGGGTGCAGAACAACTACATGATATACAATTACTGCACAGACATCAAAAGATTTCCCCAGGGCCTCCCTGTGGAATGCAATACTTCCTAGAGAAACCAAACAAGTCATAATCAATTCTTTCATTATTTGCTGTAATTATTCAAATATTCATCATTTAATTTGTAGGATCCAATTATTTTATTATTTGCAATAAGAATCATTCTGTCTGCAATACAAAAAATCATCATTTATATCATCATGTTCTTTTGCTGGTTTACTACTCCTGAGGCAAGTCCATGTACAAATAAAATAAAATTAATTAACAATATTTATCAAAGAAAAATACATAATAAACAATCCCTCGAACAAGTGAAACCAGGCACCAAATGACGTTACAAGGAAAAGGAGCACTACTAAATAGACTCCATGGCCTCCCTTCAGTTATGCTTAGCTGGTCAGCCCTAGTAGATGATTCTGCTATAACTTGAAGGTGATCAATCTGTTATACTAATGATTGATCGACATTTTTACTGCATATATTATATCAAGAATTCAGTTTCCCATTCAGTCGTCTAGCTGGTTGCTTAAGAATAAAACACTAAGAATTGTTCACACAGAATTTGAAGGTCCATAGATCATAGACCAAAAAGTTCTGACAATAGTACGTTATACAATTGTCTCAATAGCTATAAGGATCAATTTCATCACATGATTATGCTGGAAAGAGTACATCAGACATTAAGGTACAGAACCTTTCCAAAATAAACTTGTATGGAATTTAAGAGTAATTTGGTTGTCAACTAATAGAACAAACCCAACAAATTAAAGCATGTCAATGGGTTCAAACAACTACATTAAGAAACAAAGTTAGGAACATACCAAGTGCTTCCCTTATACACTGTGTGGATGAAACCATGTATTACAGTATGCAGAATATAATATCTTTCAGTAACTTGGATTCATCCTCAACCTCAATCTTTTATTCATTTGTTCTTTGTCAAAGACAGATGGTAAAGTTTGATGATTTTACGAAAAAGATTCTACACTCCCGTGTGAAATATTTGTGAAAACAGGGGAAGAATAACATCTTTCCAAGAAACAAATTCCAATATTATGATATTTAGCCTGGTAGAAGCCTGCTGGGATCTTGTAATATGATCCTAATGTAAATTAAAGATTCATAATGTAACATTAATACTCACATGTAACATCATCTACTTCTTACCAGTATGGCAGCAGAAAAATACCCCTACAGGAATAGGGGCAATGGAGCTGACCATAATGACCATTTTATGCTCTCATGTCAAGATTGGGTAAGCTTGCTTGCTGATTACTATTTACTTTGACAAAGATGATGAAATCCAAGTGCATAAGTACCTTCCAAAGAGGCAAAATTACCACAAAATGCTGGGACCGACCAAGTTCAGCTTGTGTCGAAGTGGGTCTGAAGTTGCTAGTCCTATAGTGGTTGAGGCCATGTATGCAGGGTGTGTCCCAGTGCTAATTTCTGATTACCATGCATTACCCTTTGCAGATGTTCTTGATTGGAACAAGTTTCCAATACAAATTCCACCAAAGAGAGTATCGGAAATTAAGACAATACTTTTAGCTTTTCCCTATTCAAAAATACTTTGAAATTTCAGAAAAGGGTGATGAAGATGAGAAGGCATTTTGAGCTGAACCAATCAGCTAATCCATTAGCTGCCCCATTGCTTCACTGAATTTGCTTGATTCAAAACAGATCGAATCCGACAGAAAGAAAAGGTTACACTCTGCTGTAACTGTAAACCGTATGTGTCTAGTGTAAACAAAAGGTTTAACTATAAATTCATATTTCACATGATGGATTAAAAAATAATATATATAATAAATTCAATGATGCAGCAGTTTGAACATTCAAGTTTCATTATGATAAAGGATCTGTTTCAATTTGCAAAGATTCAAATTTAACTTCACAATGACTTTGTGATCAATGGCTACAAAACAGGACCTACTTTATCTTTTTTCAATAGAATCAATGCCACCGTAGATGCATCTGCAGAAAAACTCCTCTCCACCATTTCATGAATAAGTCTCATCGCCCTTACTGTCTCATTGTGATCATATTGGCCTTAGATCTAGATGGATCGGCGTGAAGGGAAGGAAACGAAAGAGAGAAAAAGTAAAGAGACGAAAGAATTAAGAGAGAACGCGCTAGTTGTGAGGAGTGGTCGAGGGTAAGGAAATGAGGGGTTGGGTCAATGGTTTTTTTTTTTTTTTTTTAAATCTTTTTTAGATTTTTTATTTTTAGTTTTATTATGGTAAAATTGGGTTTTAAATTTTACAAAAAAATGTGGGGAGTAAGGTGAGCAAACTGGGAGGGAGTGCGTATAGAATTCCCCTTACTGATTTTCTTGAATATACTCCAAGAAAAGAAGGAGAAAAGCAAAAAAATCATCTCTCAAGACACCTTCGTTTTAAAATCTATCATAATGCACTACTAACAATTACGTTGCCATCATGTGCACAAAATGAGTGGGCCTAATAGACTTGGAAACAAATCGTGTTTTAGTGTGTTCGTGTCATCTTGCTTTCTTGTCGTGTGAAATTATGCTAAATTTAAACCCGACCTGTTAATTAACTTATCGTGCCCAAATATAAATTCAAACTCAACTCGTCAAATTTCGCTTAGTTTCGTGTTTTACACGCTTTTCCATTTCTTTTTCAACCAATCAACTAATTAATATCCAAAATTACAAAAGAATATCAAGCTTAAAAGAGATAAAACATCTTAAAATACCATTAAAACTTATAGTTAACACATGCATTATATAAAAACTTTCTAAAACATTTTAAAAGTAAACACATCTAACAAATAAATAATAGCCTAGATTTTTTTGTAGAACATAAAGATTACAAAGTTCATTAAGATAATGTATCGTTATCGTGTTTTCCGGACTCGTTAATCTTTGTGTCATTAATTATCGTGTCAACCCATTATAGACCTGAGTCGATAAAGCTTGACTGAAACACCAATAATTTTGTACGTGTTTGTGTCGTGTTATCATGTCGTAGATGGTTTTACCAAGTCTACGGGCTAACACAACCTTTCTCGGTTTCAAAAGCCTATATAAACAATGCATCTTGAAGACTAGACCTTGGGGTTTGAGGAATTTTCATTTTCATTTCCAAATAGAAGGATAAGAAAATAATAATATATCCTTGGCCTTCAATAGAGCTCCTATAGTCACTCCAAACATCCAAACTTGCATGAGGTATTCCAAAATACCTTTTCAACCAGTTTTCTCTCTTTGTTGGTATTCTTGTTTGCCTCTTCAACGTGTTGTGATTGATTCTTGTGTTGTCCCGATATTGCTGCTCTAGTGGTGGGTCTTTGTTTGAGGTCCCTTGCATCCGCAATCATTCTCCGTGGTCAAGATATGACGTCATGACAGTATGATGTCAATATATGATGGAGCCATCCATCAAAGTGATGATGGATGAACTACCATTTATGTAGCAAGAGCCAAGAGCATCCTTTTTCTTTTTTTTGGTTAATTTTTTTTATAGATCAATCAATACAAAATTCATTCAACAACTAAATACCAAGGGGCTCCTCTTTGTATATCTCATTGGGTCATCTTTTTGGTATACTGGGATGAGATTGAATCTAGCGCCAATTTTATTCCTAATCTATCTTTTAAATATATAACTTATCTTTTTTCTTCTTTCATCAATCTCATTTTACTAGATCGGGCAACGAGTTGTGTTTTACGGGTTTGTGTCGTATCGTGTTCATTTTTTGTGAAAATGGCTCAACCCGAACACGACTCGTTAAACTAATATGTAAAAAAAATGCTAACATAAATACGACACAAAAAATAACATGTAAACACGATACAAAAAATAGCTGGTGAATAAAACAAGACCCGTTTCACCAGTTAAGACTATTACTCATATAGTCATATTATTGACCAGCAAAAAAAAAGATTACTCATATTCACATATTTGATATTGGCTACTTGTTTCAACCCGCCTTACCTATTTCACACTTTAACACTCACTACCAAAAAAAAAAAAAAAAGAAAACTATAAACTTTCAACCAAAAGGAAATGAATAAATAAAAAAACTACTAAACTACAAAAAAAAAAAAAAACCCTTATTGTTAACACTTCCAAACGAGTTTCACGGATTGACACGAAAACGACTTGTTATATAGCTTAATGGGTCGTTAATGGTCCACATGATTTAACACGACACAATAAATCTCAACCTGAATATTATTTTTCGTGCGAAGTCGTGTCATGTTCATAGGTGGTGCACAATTTTGTCAAGTCTACATTTTCCTCAATTTAGAAAAAGCAATTATTGATACAAAGGAAGGAAATTTATAGCAGATAAATATATTGTATTTAACATCATAAGAGTTTGAAAATACAAAAACATTAATGGAAATATCAATAATATATGGACATGGACCCTGTTAAGGATCATTTAAATAAGTTTGTTTAAAGAATTTCTTATAGGCCTACTCCACATTGGTTTCAACAATACTGTCTATTTTTTTGAACACCATTCCAATATCATCTCTACAAATAATTGAATAAGAACAATACTTGGGTCTTGGAGTTTGAGACCATCTTGTCCTAAAAACTGATTGTTCCAATATAATACGGACATGCGTTATTTTTAAACCAGTTGCCAAACACTCCATTCTTTTATTATCTGCATATCCCAACATCAATTTTCTTTTTTGGGTATTTTATTTTTAGTTTTTGAACTCATCCTTACTCCCATCGTTCTCAACTTCTTCTCCAGCCATGCAGATCTGCCATGACTCCAGTCACCCAAGTACTACGACCGGCTGTACGCCTTCATGTCGTTCAAGAACCAGGTGATAACGCAGAAAATCTCACTGCCTCCGCTGACCAGGACGGAGGCGGTGCACGGTGGAGGTGTCTTTGGTGCTTGGCGGCGCGGCAAGAGCGGTGTCGGCGGAGGTGGTGAACGAGATGTTGATGGACTAGGTATACAGGGTGGTTGGTTCTGGTGGGGCGGCTGAGGTGTACTAGTGGGTGATGGGAGCCAAGGCAGATCTGCCATGGCTGGAGAAGAAGTGGACGTACAACGAAGGGAGAGAAGATGAGTTTTTTAATTTTTTTTTAAAGCAAAAATGAAAATAAAAGAATTAAATAAACCCTAAAACAATATTAAATGAGATGATTTAAATGTAACTCTATCAAATAAATGTAACTCAATAAAAATTACAAAGTAAAGTGCAAGTGTGCAACTCAATAGTTCTTTAAAAAAAAAAAAAAAAACACTAACAAAGCATCGACCTTGAAAAAAGAATTGTTTTTAAGCCACCATGTGGCATAAAAGTAAATAGGACTTTTACATGGGTCTTAAAGTGAAATTCACTACAATTTTTGTGGTTTTTCGTAATTTATCATTTGGTTTGCATTAAAGACAGTTAAAATTGGGCAAAATGATTTTTATCTTTCAAATAGAATATAAACATATTACTATAGTCCTAGTAAGAAAAATATGAAAGTCAATTATATTAATAGTTAATTACAACTATCATATAAATAACTAATTACAGCAGATATATACATCTAATTCTAATTAGCTTATTTTTGTCTTCACGTACTAACAAAGACTCTTGACTTTTTTTATATTTTTAAAAATTTAACCATCTAACGGTGTTTAACCTCCTCTCAAAAAGTGGAAAAATTATAAGGTATAACCGATATACCGCCATGTGATATAATCAATTCAACGTGTAAGGGTATTACTGGATGATGTGTTTATATTAGTAGGATATAGTATTAATAACATTTACTCATATCATAACAAATAGATTGATTATACCATGTGTTAATATAGTAATTATACAGAATAATTTCTCCAAGAAGTGCTCGAATTCCCGTAATTGTTTTGAATACTACTTGAGTAGAACTCATCACTAGTCATGATTTGATTTCTAGAACTCTAATAAAGGGACTAAAAGTTTTCAAATGGTACATATTTTGGCTAAGTTTTCAAATTTCTTCATGTTGATTAAAGATTAATATATGAAACTAAGACTGGACCAATTGTCCTCAGGCTATCTTAGGTTCCCCCAAATTTTCCACAGTAAATCTAAGCTCCTCATGCCTAGAGATATACAACAAAATGAGAAGAATGCATAGTGAGGCATACCAACAAACAAATAAAGAACATATGAAATTTCAAATAGCTAAATCATGAATGTCCAACAATATATGAACTGAATAAAGTAGTTTGGCTGACAAATCTAGCCTACAAAACCCTAAAGGAAGTTAGGAAGAAATCTATGCGCGCGGTCTGTAGACTCTATGCTGCAGACTTTGGAGCATCAACATATACTTGTGCTTATTCTTCGTAATGAATTGTAAGCAGAAGACTGAATAAATGAAAATGAAAAAATTACAAACAAAAAAATATGACGAGTCATCACTCGGCAGGCGTTGGCCCGGTTTCAGCAGGTTTCTCACCCTCAGGTTCCTCAGGTTTGGCAGGTTGCTCATCCTTGGGTTCAGCAGGAGCCTCTGGTTTTGATGAGTCAGGAGTACCATTAGCAGTAACATCTTTGGCAGGTGAAACAGGTGTGCTTGCAGCTGCAGTACCAGTTGCAATTGGTGAATTAGTTTTTCCATTCTTGGCATCCTTTCCTTCCTTTGCATCCTTCCCGTCCTTCTTTGCATCCTTCCCATCCTTTCCATCTTTGCCATCTTTGGCCGGTGGGGGAGGCATCATGTGTGGCGGAGGGTTCTGTTTCAGTTTGATGAAAATTTGCCTCATTCTTGCAAGATCAGTTGGTTTCCCAGGTTTTGGACCCTGGATTACCACAATTGAAGGCTTCTTGTCAGGATCTTTCTTTCCTCTCTTCTTCTCAATATTAGGGACCTCCCGAGGAATGAGCTCTGCTATTGCTTTCCAATAATGTTTGTCAGCTTCTTTGTGGAACTTCTCTTGGTTGGCCAGGTACAGCTGCAAAGAAAGTCGCATTCATTTATGTTAGTATGAAGCATGGAAGATGGTTGTGCCACTTGTGCATGTGTAAAAGTGTGTGTGTGTGTTGTGTTTTTTAGAGAAAGAGAGAGATAATTAGTTTAGAGAGGAAGTAGAGAATGATGGCTTTTAGAAGTACTACCTTCTCCCTTTCTCTGTTATTAGCCTTGTTAGTTTCACAATTGAGCTTCCTTTTCTCATAGAAAGCTCGTTTAAACTCCTCAGCTTCGTTGATAATCTGGTTCCGTAGCTCCCTCTCTCTTTTCTCCTTTTCCTCAAGATGGATGGCATTTTGACTGCAAAATTAACCGTTAAAATTAAGGTCAAACCTAAAATTGTAATGCCTTAAATGAAATTCAATAAAGATACAAATAATGGAAAATAAGTAAAAAATATGATTTTTAAACACTCTTTTCTTTCCAATATTAATTCCTAATTAAGATCACGCAAACTAACAACCCTTCACTCTTTCAATCATTTACAATAATGCAGAAATCTAGGATTTCACTATGTCTTAGCTGATTGTACAAGGAATTTCAATATTCAAATTGAAACTCTATATATATAGAAGGTAAACAAAACGCATAATTAAGGTGAGAAGATTCACTAGAAATTAGTTGTACAGATCGCATTGCCTAAAAAAACAGAAAGAAAACTTGGTCTACATCTACGTTAAAAACCTATTTCATTCCCACAAATAATTTGTAAGTTTCAATTACCTCAAAATAACAATATATTATAGGAAAATTGGTTCTGAAGAAACTAAAAAATGAAGCTTTAATGTCTCCAGGCCTCATGCAAATTTACAAGAACACATGCAGCAATCAACTAAAACAAAACGGAAATTATATATAGTGGATAGAAGTTTTACAACAGCTTATAAGGTTTCAGTCTAGCAGCAAACAATGCCACAGTTAAACTATATACGAGGTAGTAAAATATGGAAAACCAATACAGGGGATTTGGTAGATATATATGACAACTCCAGTGAAAGGATAAAATTAAATTACGGTTTGAAGCCAATTTAAAATAGGTCTTGCAGTAACATCAATGAAAGTAAGCATTTACCATCAAATTGACCAAAACAACATCTAATGTCTTGACAAGCAGACAAATCTTTGGTCTTAGTATGCTTAAAACAAGAGCTTCTACCTCATATTGCCCGAGAGAAGCAACATAAACCAGCTAATAAGGAGTTAATTTGGCAATTCATGCAACAACTTCAAGTTCCTATCTAATATTCAAATTAAATAAATTGATCATAACGTACATAGACATTATCAGAAAGTGGATACTGCCAAAGCCTTCAACAACTTGAGCTCATAGGAAAATATATGCAAAATAGATAACAGATGAAAAGCATGTGTTGCTTCAAGTCAATGCTGGGTTTCCTATTAAAGAGCATTGCGGGCTTCATTGCAACCCATCTTACGTTGATTAGCTTAATGGCCTGGGACAAGCCATTAATTCCCTTAACAATGGTTGCCATCAGCTAAATGGACAATATTCACAAGTGCAGCTTAATTAGTTAATTCTAAGTTTCTACCAAATGTTTTACACTTCTGATTTTTATCAATGCGAAATACATAAATAGAAGTAATCGATATATATAGGTCAATGTTCATGTTCTCATGCCAGACAGCCAACGGAAGACTGTGAATCTGAACCACATAGACAATAAATATGATCCACAAGGAGAACCCAATTCCCCAAATACAGGGACAAGATCATCAACATTAATTCAGATCCAATACTTTCAAAAAAAAAAAAAAAAAACAAACACAAAAATCTAATGCAAGTAGTTTGTGAACCTCATGCCCATGCATGCACTTGAACCACAAAATGTAATGTCATGGCTAGAGTAAATTTGCAAGTAAATTAATTCCAACCATTAAATCCACATAAACATATATAAGACACATTATGCAAACACCAGAAAATCAACCAAGATCGATTTGGATCAGCTCACCGACGCCACTCGCGGCGAGCAAAGCCTTCCTCTCGCATCTCCTCCGGCGGCGGCAGTACCGGCCCATCATCCGACACGAAAATGTCATCATCACCACCACCAACACCACCTACGCCTAAGCCATTGTCCTCGGGCAGCTCCGAATCAAAAGGGGACACGTAGTCGGGGTTGGGGGCGGAGGATATGCCAAACCCGTAGGCGTCGGGGGAGGGCTGCTGGTCGTTGTTCTGGTTGTCATTGGGAGGCAGGACGACGTCGTCCTGGAAATCGGAGTGGAGAGGCGGAGGAGGCGGCGGCGGAGGAGGGTCGGCTGCGAGGGAGGAGGAGAAATCGTCGTAGCCCATGTAACCATCGTCGTCGAAGGACGACATTGGGTTTGAGATTATTGAAGTGGATGGAGTTGAATGGGTTGTTGGAGTGTGTGTGCGTGATTGTGTTTTTCTGAGGGAGGAATGAGAGAGATTAATGGTGTGTTCGGATCCAGAGGGTGGATGATGAGTCTTTTTCTCTCTCAATTGCAACGTGTTGGGAAACCATATTTATTATTTCTTCATGGAATGGGGAACAGATCGAGCTGTCTGACACCGTGGCGTTTTTCTCTTTGTTTACTATCTCAGACACTCCACAGCTCTCCAAACCCGAATTTTATTTTCCTAGCTTAATTAAACATCCAAACACTACTTTACATTTTCAAATGATAAATAATTTTACTTGTTATAATTAGATAAACTCAAATCCACATTATCATTCACAAACAAGTAAACAACACTACAAGAAAGTAATACACCAAACCCCCAATAAATGAGCTAGCGTTCCAACAGAGAGGTGATCAAAGTTTAAACTAAACTAATTGGAGCTGTTTAATTTCTGGTTCATGGTAAAAAAAGTTCCTACATTTACTCAGAAGTAAATTACAACGAGCGTAGGTAATTTTTACACATGAGACTTCCTAGCAGGAAACGTTTTTTACACATGGTCTCTTCCCAATGTACAAACGCTTTTTACAGTTCATAAGCAGGAAACGCCTGAGAAGGTTCAATCATGTCAAAAAAAAAAAAACAAAAAATAAAACAAAAAATAAACTATACCTCCAATCCCTTCAAATAATGATGATATTTGAAGTGGCACTTAACAAATGGATTATTAGAATTATGAAATTAGTTATATAATAGACTTAAAAAAATATTTAATTTTGTATTAATTTGTTAACCAGTTAATTTTAAAACATTGTTTTCCTTATTATATTAAGCTAATGGGCGACAATTTTTTAGGATAATATGGTCTTTTTTTTTTTTTTTTTTTTGATTAAAGACGCTTGACATTTGTTCATGGATTAAATCTGCAAACAAAAGTTTTGAAAACAAAAAGGCCGAGACTCAGAGTCAAGCCAACAATTGAAATTTAAAGAAGAGAGTGCATGCTTTGCCAGGGCATGCGCCACTATGTTACCATCTCAATATTGTCGAAATTGGCAGCAAGCTGCGGGGGAAGTTTTCCAAAGCATTTTGACATCTTTAACAAGCGCACCATCCGCAGCCAAACATAACCCCAGATCATTCACATCCTGCACCACACCTTGAGCATCAAGCTCAAGAATCACGCTTTGAAATCCCATATCTGCAGCCAACTGCAACCCAACCAAAGCAGCCTTGAGTTCTGTTGTACGAGCAGCAAGATGAGCGAAAACCAATTTGGCCGCTGCAAGGAACAGAACACCCTCGCTGTCTCGGATAACCACCCCCAGCCCTCGTCGTTCCGCACCACTCCCCGTGGCTCCATCAATGTCGAGTTTCACCCAACCCATCGGCGGCGCCTCCCAATGACCCTGAGAAGGTACAGTCGCAAGTGGGTGGTCCAGGACAGTATTTGCACGCTCATACTCCGCAGCATAAGAGACCAGCCGTTCATAAACATTCTTAGGCCGTTCCTCAAGATTATTAAACACCCATTCATTTCTAGAGTTCCACATACCCCAACAGAGATAAGCTAAGAGAGTCAGTTCCCCCTTTGTGAGGACTGCCTGCGCATATTCCAGTAGACTTATGAACTTTCCATCCATCATCAATCCCACAACTTCGCTGAAAGCTGAGAGAGCCCACACTCGTTGTGCTACGGGGCAATTCCATACTCCATGAAAAACTATCTCATAGGCAGAATGGCATCGTCTGGAGATTGAACCAAATTTCTCTTAAACAAACCCACCCCACATGGTAGCACTTCAAGACAGCACCTCCATAAGAATGGCTTGATTTTACCCGGAATTTTTAACTGCCATATACCTTTCCAAAATCGATGTAACGGTTGCAACCTGGAAACCCCACCGTCCATTGCATTAGGTGACTGCCGATCAAGCCAGTAACCACTTCGAACACTATATCTCACATGAATAAAACTTGCCTGCACCCCCTGTTTCACCAGCTGGCATCCCTCTCTCTCTATCTCTCTCCTCTCTCTCTCTCTTTCTCTCTCTCTCTCTCTCTCTGTTTTTTTTCTCTCTTGTGACACCACCTGTCCCCCTAACACGGGGGCAGGTAAGTTTTACTCATCTCACATCCTTTGTATAATGCCAAAACAGTCTATCTGGTTGCTGAAGCCTACCGAGAGGAAGACTGATGATCGTCTCTACCTCCTGCGGCCAGAAATGTTGCTGAAGTAAGGGTATATTCCATAGCCCCCTTGGGGTAATAAGATCTCTTACTCGTGTATCTGGAGGACAATATGGTCTTCAAACAAACTTCAGGATCTAAGCATTGTTCTTATTAAATTTTTGCAGGAATGATATTTGAATAAAATCCTAAAAAATAGGGGGTATTATTAAAACACAACGTGGAGTGAGCTATAAAAGGAATCTCTTAAAAAAGTTTATTTAAATGATCCATTTACAAAGAGCCCATGTCGATATTTCCATGGATATTTTTTGGTTTTCAAACTATGTATCATGATATTAAATACAATATATTTATCTGGGATAAATTCCCATTCCTTGCATCATTAATAATGGCTTTTTCTAAATTTATTGGCACAACAAGATACACCTTTGAAAGTAATATATATGTAGACTTGACAAAATTGTGCACCACATAATTTCGCACCAAAAATTTCAATATATATTCAGGTTGAGGCGTATGTGTCGTGTTGAATTCAATGGACTCGTTAGCTGCCCGTTAACCAAACGAGTCGTTTTCGTGCCAACCCGTAAAACCCGTTTGGAAGTATTAAGAAGAATGGTATTTTTGTAATTTAGTGGTTTTTTAATTTATTAATTTGTTTTATTGAAATTTATAGTTAACTATTTTTTGTAGTGGGTGTTGAACTGTGAAATAGGTATGACGGGTTTAAACGAGTCAACCAACATCCAATATGCGAATATTGTCTTAATAGGTGAAACAGATCGTGTTGTGTTCATATGTTATTTTTCATGTCGTGTTCGTGTTAACATTTTTTCTCCCGTAAACTTAATGATCAAGTTGTGTTCGGGTTGAGCAATTTTCACAAAACACTAACAAGACACGACATGAACCCAAAATAACATGACTCCTTGCCAGGTCTAGTAAAATGAGATAGATAATTAGGAAAGAAAAAAATAAGTTCCATATTTAAAAGATATATATTAGGAATAAAATAGGTGCTATATTCAATCTCATCGATCTCAATATATACCAAAGAGATATGTAAAAGCTAGACACGATGAGATCATCTAAAAGAGGAACCCCCTCGGGTATTTAGTTGTTGAATGAATTTTTCTATTGATTCTATAAAAAAAAAAATTAAAAAAAAAAAATAGATGCTCTTGGCTCTTGTTTCATATATGGGTAGATCATCTATCGATTATCACTTTCTTGGATATATATATATATATATCTCCATCATATCTTGACATCATAATGTCACTTCGATCACTTCCATGCTTCCAATATCGATCCCTTTCACATTTTGACCATGGAGAATGATTCCAGATGCAAGAGACCTCAAACAAAGGCCCTCCACTAGAGCAGCAAATTGGACAACACAAGAATCAAATCACATATTTGTAACTAGTTGAAGAGGCAAACAAGAATACTAACAAAGAGAAACTAGTTGAAGAGGTATTTTGGAATACCTCATGGCTCATGCAATTTGGATATTATAGGAGCTGATCCATGAGGCCCAGGGGTTATCAATTTTTTTTCTTTCTATTTGGTAATGGAAATGAAAAATCTCTAAACCCCAAGTTCTAGTCTTCAGGATGCACTACTTATATAGGCTTTCTGAAACACACATGCAAGGGCATTGTTAGCCCCTAGACCTAGAAAAATCATCTATGACATGATAACATGACACGAACACAGACAAAATTATTGGTGTTTCAATAAAGCCTTATCATGTTAGGTTTATAATGGGTTGGCTCACTGTTTGGACCTATTTTTTGCATTATTAATGATTGGGCCGAGAGTGGAAGATTGTTGGGCCAATTTCTGTTCTGGCCCAATAAATGAGAGAAATTGTCAAAACAAAAAGGGTCGGTAAAAGAAATGGGCGCCGGAACAACACTACAGAAGCCCAAAAAGCCAAGCAGGCCGAGCCTAGCGTATGGGATTGGATCAAGGAAAACGAGTCCAATTGGGACAAGCAACCAAAGGATCCAAAAGGCAAAGAGTCATAACTCTTCAAGATCTTTTCTCATTACAACTCTTCGATCAGAATGATTCAAGGCACCCATTAGGGTTTGATCACTATAAATAGAGGTCTTGTATTACTACAAAAGACACAAAAAAACCCCTAGAAAAATCCCAGAAACCTTCTTAGGTTGTTATTATGTTCATTTAGATTTTCAATTAAAAATCCCATGGTTTCTTTCAAGACTTTAGGTTTAAAATTTTTATGTTCTTCGGTTTTTATTGAAATTAATGCAAGTATGGTAGTTTAATCCGCATATTGCTAGTTTAGATTCAATTTTTTTTTTTCCTTATTTCCTTGCATAACTAGATTTATTGTTTTATTATTGCTTTCTTAGATTAAAGTAATATAGATTAAGCGTTTTACCGTTCATACTCGCATTATTAAAAGTAATACCGAAGATCGTTTGAGTTTTGATTTTATCTTTATAGTTAACTGTTATATGCTTGATCTTGATTTCACACCCATCACTTGCACATATACGTTTACACATCGTATCACCATCACACCTAATATGGCCTATCTACCCTAAATCCTTGCAGCCAAGGCATTGTAACCTTTGTAATTGAGGGGTGTTCTTTCCTCAGTTCACGGTCTCCTGATCGAAAGTCAGATTTACGCGCAAATCATCATCTTTGTACTCGACCTCTCGGTCATGTGCTGGCACGTCCAAACGCAAAATAGAAGGATGTGGTTTCCTTGATCTACGGCCTGGTTGACACGTGGCCAGAGAGAAATTGAGGCAAACACTCACGAGGAAATCCTTAAGTAAAAGTAAGCTCCGCCTTAATACCAATAGAAATTATGTGAAAATCTTAATTTACTGAATGTTTGAAAGATATCATAAAAATGCATGTTTATCTAATTTCAAAAATCATTTGGATGGATATTGAGGAATTTTGAGAATATTATAGAAACATAAGATGATTTCCTCTGAGTATAATCAATGGCATTAATTGGGTTATAGCTTAATTTCAACTTTCATTCCATTATGGATGGTAAGTAGGATGGGGGAAAATGGAAATTCACAAACTTTACGGCTAATCCTAATAACTACGTTTATTCAACGATTAGGAAATTACATTCATTGCTCATCATACCCCATTTTAATTTTTTTCATAAAATTCCTATTTTACACCTCCATCATGTTGTCTCTCTTTTGTTTTCTATTTTTTTTCTCTCCCATTTCCCTCTTCCACCACACTTCCTCTACTGTTGCTGGCGACCTTCCACCTCAACTTTGACTTTCTTTTCTCCTCTCACCGAAAATCTACTATAGCCATCCTCTCTCTTTTTTTCTTTCTTATGTCTTTTTTTTCTCTCTCTCTACCCCCTTCTTGATCTCTCTTCTCTCTCTTTATCTCTTGCTTTTTCCTTTTCCTCGATTCGTCCAAATTCGAGGCCGGTGAGGTTGCCGACCCTAGATCTGTAGTTGGCAATCTCATCGGCCTCATGTCTTATTTTTTTTTTTTTTTTTTTTTTTTTTTTCTTTCCTTTCTCTATCTCTTCCTTCTTCATTCCCATCGATCCATCTAAATCTGAGGCTGATATTGATGTTGTCCCCTAAATGTCAAGTTAGACGTCTCACCGGCCCTTAATTAGATCTTTTTTTCTTTTTTTTTTCTCCCTCTTCTATCTCTCTCCCTTTCTCTCTTCTCTTTGTATTTCTTCCTTTTTCCTTCTACCTGATCGGTCAAATTTGAGGCCAGTGAGGTTGCAAGCACCTACATCTGAAGTTAGCGACCTCGTTGACCCCCACATTTAAAGTTTAGGTGGTCTAAGATACTCTTTTATTTCCTTTCTCTCTCTCTCTCTCTCTCTCTCTCTCTCTCTCTCTCTCTCTCTCTCTCTCTCTTTTCCTTCTTCCTTCCCTAAGATCCATCCATATCCGAAGTCAGTGAGATTGTCAACTCCTATATATGAAGTTGGAAATCTCGCCGGCCTTAGATATTCTTTTTCTTCTTTTCCTCTCTCTCTCTCTCTATGTCTTCCTTCTTACTTCCCTCCCCCTAATCTATCCAGATCCGAGCCCGACAAGGTTCCTGACCCCTAGATTTGAAGTTGATGACCTTGCCGGCCTAGGATATACTTTTCTTACTGTTTCTCTCTCTTTTCTCACTCTATCTCTTCCCTCTTCCTTCCCTTCTATCCGTCTAGATTCGAGGCCCGCTAGGTCGTTGACCCTTATATCTGAAGTTAGCAACCTCGTTGGCCCTTAGATCTCTAGTTTGTGATCCCGTTGGCCTTAGATATGGATAGATCGACAACAAGGGAAGGAAGTGATATAGAGACAAAAGGGGAAGAGAAGAAAGAAAGAGGAGATGAAGCGCTAGTGGTGGGAAGTGGCCGCGGGTAAAGGAACGGAGGGTTGGGTTGCTAGTTTCTTTTTTTTTTTTTTTTTTTTTCCCAAAACCTTGGTTTTAGAATCCAATCTATTAGAATGCACTACATACAAGTACGTTGGTTACCAATCCTCTCTGTGTTTCAGATGGCGTATATAAACAGTGCATTCTGAAGACTAGAACTTGGGGTTTGGGGAAATTTCATTTCCTTTAATTTCAATTAGAAGGAAAAGGAATTGATAACCCTAGCTAGGCCCTCAAAGGAGCTCCTATATTCACTCCAAATATCCAAACATGCATGAGGTATTCCCAAATACCTCTTCAACTAGTTTTTTCTCTTTGTTGGTATTCTTGTCTTCCTCTTCAAACATCAAGCTAGCTACTCGATCCATTCACCATCCATGCATGGCTGCGTCTAATGCTGACTCACCACACATTAAACATCTAGCTAGCTACTTCATTCACCATCCATGGCTGCGTCTACTAGCTACCTCAAGGGTTTCATTAGTGCAGCTCATACCACTTCTACTTAGCTTACCTGGCTGCATCTGCTGCGCTGACTTAAACCAAGACTTTGAGATTATGTGGGGAGACGCTCGGGTTAAGATACTCAATGTTGCACTTCTTACTCTTTCACTTAACCAAGCCTTTGGCTTTGGCTTCCAATCCAAGCATGAGTTTCTGTTCGGAAAGATTGATATGAGCTCAAACTTGTCCCCGGAAACACTACAAAAAATGTGACGAAAGCTCACCTTCATTGGTGGCATAGAATGAGGTGACAATTAAGTAATAAGAACTGAAGTGCCTTGATTTTAACAAAAATTGATGTCAATTAGGCAATAGGGACTAAAGTTCCCACTTGCCACCCCATTTTGTGCCAACAATGAGGGATGTGTTTTGCTCACATTTCTTGTAGTGAAACTCTACTGGCACTGTCACAGCATACTATGTATGTTCATCTCTAGAATATATATATATATTGATCACTTTTTCTTCAAATTTTCTTGTATCTGATAATTGGGAATGTTGGTCTGACTGATTTATATGACAATATTGTATTGGTTTGCAGTTATCCTCAAAAGTCAAAAGGGTCAACATGGGATGAGATAGAATTTGAGTTCTTGGGGAATCTGAGTGGTGACCCTTACATCCTTCACACCAATGTCTTCAGCCAAGGCAAAGGAACAGATAGCAACAATTCTATATCTTGTTTGACCAACTTCTGATTTCCACAACTATTCCATTCTCTTGAATTCCCAGCACATCATGTAAGTTCTACACTTCTATATCGTTCCTCAAAAAATATTAGTCATTTAATTTTCAACTTTGCATAAGCTTAAGGTGTGTTTGTTCTCTTGATTTTCAGATTCTCTGTAGATGGCACTCCCATTAGGGAGTTCAGTTATCAAGAGTCAAATGGTGTTCCATTCCCAAAGAGCCAGCCAATTTGTATATACTCCAGCCTCTGGAATGCTGATGACTGGCCCTTAAGGGGTGGACTTGTAAAGACAGATTGGACTCAAGCTCCTTTCACTTCCTCTTATAGAAATTTGAGTGCTGAAGCTTGCATTTGGTCTTCCGGAACCTCATCTTGCAGTTCAAGTACTAGCTAGTGCTACATCATCTGCATCCACTAATGATCAATCTGCTATATTAATGATTGATCGACATTTGTTACTGCTTTATATCAAGAATTGAGTTTCCTATTCAGTCCTCTAGCTGGTTACTTAAGAATAAAGCATTAAGGATTGTTCAAAGATCATTTAATGGTCAATAGATCATTTACCAAAAAGTTCTGCCATTCTAACTGAAGGACGCAATACAATTGTCTAAATAGCTATATAAGTCTCAATTTCTTTGTTTTGGGCCTTTGGCCAGGATAAGTCTCAATTTCATCACATCATTAATGGTGGAAATAAGAGTATATCAGACATTAAGGTATCAACCTTTTCAATATAAACTTGTGTGGAATTTAAGATTCATTTGGTTGCCTACTTATACACTGTGTGGATGAAACTCTATATTATATTATGCAGAATATAATATCTATCGATAACTTGGAATCATCCTCAACCTCAATCTTTTATTCTTTTCCAAGTTTGGTGATTTTACGACATAGATTCTACAATCCGTGTGAAATATTTGGGAAAACAGGTGGGAAGATTAACATTTTTTCAAGAAACAATTTCCAATATTATGATATTTACTATTTAGCCTGGTGGAAGCCTGTGTGGATCTTGTAATATGATCCTTTTGTAAATTAAAGATTTGTAATGTAGCATTGATTCTCATATATTTCTCACATGTAACAACATCTACTTCTTACCAATATGGTAGCAGAAAAATACCCCTACAGGAATAGGAGCAATGGAGCTGACCATTTTATGCTCTCATGTCAAGATTGGGCATGCTTGCTCGCTAATTACTATTTACTTTAATGAAGATGATGAAATCCAAGTGCATAAGTACCTTCCTAAGAGTTAAAATTACCACAAAATTACCATAGAACCATACCAGGTCAAGCCTCATCTCAGTATCTCACCACCCTCACACACCCACAGCACTGTCAGCCACTGCAACTATAAAACCTCTGCCCCCACAAAAAGCATATATCACCCGCACCACCGTCAACCTAACTGCTACAACCACCACACCACCCAACATTCATATCTATCTCTAAAGACCCTAAGCAACTACATGATAAAATAAATATTTCACATGATGGATTAATAAATTATATATATAATAACATCAAATATCAATGATTGTCAAAGGTGCAGCAGTTTCAAATTTCATTATAAGAAAGGATCTGTCTCAATTTCCAAAGATTCAAATTAACTTCACAATGACTTTGTTATCAATAACAACAAAGCGGGACCTACTTTATCTTTCAACAGTAGAATTAATTCCATTTCAGGAATAAGTCTCATCCCACAAGCCCTCGGATAATTGTGTAATAAGTGCAATCATTTGGAGTACAGCCTTTGACTTTCATTTCTTTAGCAACTTTTCTGCTTCACTTATTAGCTCCCCATTACAAAATCCACCAATCATTATAGTATATGTCAATGCTGAAGAGAAGGCATACCACTGTTGAAATAAGAGGAAGCAGTTCTCTGCATCATCATCATCAACTTCAGCTTCTCTGAGTCTGAGCCAACGTTCAAAGACAGTTGGGAAGGGAGTTCAAAGTCTCCAATGGGTTTCCTTCAGAAACGTCTAGTCTGCGATTTGAGAGAAGATAAATGGGTGCAACCTTGTTCTTCTGAATCACATTGGTTATGGCCTTGCTCTTTGGGTTCAAAGAAACTGAGATAATTTGTGCAAAAATAATGGAGGGAAAGGGAAGTGGGGAAAATGCTGAATTTTTTTCTGGATTGGTGGAGGATGAGAGGATCTGCCGGAATAGAAATTGGAGGAGGGGGTGTAGCCCAAATGAAGAAGAGGGGAGGTGAATTGAAGTGAAGTAGGTGAGTACAATGAAGGGTAATTCTATTCATACCCATATCCATTGCTAACTCAACCCTAACTATGCCCCATTCAACTTTTTTTTCAAACAGTTTTTGTTTTACCCTAAAATAAATTGGCTTAATTATCGATTTACCACCCAAAACTGTAATTCATTCCCACTTTACCACCTGAAAGTTTTTTTGTCCCATATTACCACCTGTAACTTACATCCATGTCTCATTTTACCTTGTTCCATCAACAATTCCGTTAATGCTGACGATTTGGCCGTTAATGCTGACATGGCGCGCTAGATGTGCGCCACGTGTCACATCTTTTTTTTTTCGCATTTTTTTATTTTTATAAACTTTGAAAATTAATTAAAAATAGCTCCGAACTCAGAAAAATACATGAAAAATTCCTACGGACTCCTCTTGACTAGCACTATAGAAAAATCAAAAAAATCAAAAAATACAAAAAAGATGTGACACGTGGCGCACATCCAGCGCATCACGTTAGCATTAACGGAATTGTTGACGGAACAAGGTAAAATGGGACACGTATGTAAGTTACAAGTGGTAATCTGGGACAAAAAAACTTTCAGGTGATAAAGTGAGAATGAGTTACAATTTTGGGTGGTAAATCGATAATTAAGCCAAATAAATTAAAGGCTTTTTAACATTTTATCCACCTAAACTTTGCACTCAATTTTACTTTGTCACCTAAAAAAAATTGGGTCAATCTCCCACCTAAATTACAAATTTATTGCAATGTTCCACTTGACCCTCATTCCTTCATAAGTTCTGTTAAAAAAACTCATATGCCGCTCATATGACCTTCTTTTCAAGAGTTTTTTCGTCATTTTATGCCCAAAGAGGATTTCTCCATCCATAACCTTCACTACAAGAAAAAACACTTTGGGCGACGAACCTAGTTCCTCTCCCAAAGTTGATTTTCGTCGCTCAAAACTTTGAGCGACGAAATGTGTTCGTCGAGTATTTGGTCGCCCAAATCATGACGCCCAAGAGTTTGGGCAACGAACTTATTAATTTCGTCGCCCAAAGATACCTAGGGAGACGAATTTAGTTCGTCTCCTAAGGCATGTGGTTTGTCACCCAAAGCATGTTTAGGTGACGAATTTGTTGGTCGCCTAAACATACTTTGGGCGACGAATTAATAGTTCCTCTCCCAAAGTATATTTAAGCGACGGAATTGTTCGTCGCCTAAATATACTTTAGGCGACGAATTATTTTATCGCCTAAACATACTTTGGGCGACGAATAAGTAGTTCCTCTCCCAAAGTATATTTAGGCGACGAAAAATTCTGTCGCCTAAACCTATTTTATTTAAAAAAAAAATTATTATTTTTTAATTTAATTTTTTTTTATCCAAAATGTATATAACAGAAAATTAATAAATTTATATTCAAAATGTATTAATAAATGTATACAAAACCTATTTTATTTTAAAAAAATTATTATTTTTTAATTTAATATTTTTTATATCCAAAATGTATATAACACAAAACTAATTAAATTTATATCCAAAATGTATTAATAAATTTATACACCCGCTTCGACTTCAGTCCTCCGAATTGCGTAGATACGGAAGTCGCACCGGATGACGCGGGAGCCGAGGTGCCTATAACTTGACTGTAGTGGGTTGGACTACAGCATCAGGAGCCGAAAAGGGAGTGGCCTAGACGGTTGCATCAGGAACGGGTGAGGGAGTGGCCTGGCCTGCGGCATCAAGAGCGGGTGAGGTATCGGGATCGGGAGTGCATGCCAGCTTGGTGGTCCTAGATGCATGCATTCGCCTTCCACCTTATAATCAAAAAAATTAAACACAACAATTTAACAATTAAACTAAATTCAACAATTCAACAATTTAAGAAGTTAACTAAATTTTATAATTACTCTAAATCGCATATTTTACACAAGGTGCTATGCTGCCATCTAAGAGTACATTTTCAAGCTTAAGGTCTCTATGGCAGATTTGCTGCCACAAATGAATTAATTCCTTACTACAATCAACACTACCAAAGATCATGAGGAAAAATAACAGTATAACAACACATTAACAGAAGAGTTCCAATTTACAGTGGTTCTACAACCAATTAACAGCAAAAGAAAAGGTTGGTTAATTCTACATTAGTAATCTACATAGAAGAGTAGCATTTATGGATATACACATAATTCATTACTAACCTCTTTGAATTGAATAATATTTGGATGCTTCAATTACCTGGGATTCATGATCTCCCTTTGCACATGTTCGACTATCTGCAACACCAAAGAAATGAAAAACAAAAAAACCCAATTCCCAGAAAAATTCAAACATCAAAAAGAAAGAAAAAAAAAGTGAGAGAATTGACACAAAAAAAAAGGAAGATAAGAGGTGAAGGAGATGAAACAGACCTTCTGGCCTCTCTGGTCCACTTGTCTCCAACCAGCCTTGCAACCCCAAAATTCTCAGACCCAATATCCTTCACAATCTCATAAATAAAACCATAAATAAAAAGAAATAAAAAAACAGAAAAACCCACAATTTAAAAAAAAAAATAGAAAACCCACAATCGGGTGGGTTTGCTGCAGGTGGGTTCCGATTGGGTTTCTGGTCGGGGTGGGGGTTGCTGGTGGGGAATCAAGGGAGGCGGAAAGGAGAGGGGAGAGAAAAAGAGGAGGGGGTGGGGATGGGTTTCTGGGAGAGAGAACCGAGGAAGGTTTCGATAGGGGTGGGGATTGGTTNGTGTTAATTGAAAAGAGTTTAGGCGAGGAAGCTAATTTTGTCGCCCAAAGAGAGTTTGGGAGACGAAATGTTTTATTTCGTCGCCTAAACTCTCTTTGGGCGACAAAATTAGCTTCCTCGCCTCAGTTTGTGAAATTTTTTGCGCGAGTTGACCCCACCAATTTTTTGAGTAGAATTGAGAAAAAATGAACTTGACTTTGGGCGAGGAATATATATATATATTCGTCGCCCATAGTGACTTTATGCGAGGAATCTATAGATTCGTCGCCCAAAGTATGGCCCTAATACCATTTTTTAAAATTTAAAATTTATATTTAGTATTTAATATATATAATAAATCATTATAATAAGATATTTAATATATATAATAAATCATTATAATAAGATTGCATACTTAATTATATACAATAGGATTCTAAATTTTAACTTAATCACTAAATTATATTTATAATTTTAAATATAACAAATATAAAAAAATTTCATCGTTATCTAACTTCTACATCTCTGATTAAGCTAATTTTTTGCATGTATGATCTTTGAGTGTGGAACTAAAAATGAACATTTCAGGTCATTGAAAACACATCGAGATGTGATCATCTACATATAAATGAAAGGAGATGTAAAAATTGAAGAGTATAGTTTTATCAATTCTTTCATTGAAACCTTGTCATTTCAATAATTGTGAAGAATGATCAGAACTGTTCATTTTCTATGTTAATACTCAAAGATCATCCTTGCAAAAAAATCAGCCAAATTGGAATTCAGCTAGTCGTTGAATTATCATTATAAAACCCACAATCGTTCTTTAATTTGACCACTATTACCTCATTTCTACATCTTCAATTGAGCTAAATTTTTGCAAGGATGATCTTTGAGTAGGAAACTAAAAAATTAACGGTTCTGATCGTTGTAAACACGATTAAGATATGCCCATATGCATATAAATAAACGGTTTCAACACTTGATTAGTATAATTATATTAATTCTTTCATTGAAACTTTGTCATTTCAATAATTGTGAAGACCACAATGTGATTTCAATGATCAGAGCCGTTCATTTTCTATGTTCATACTCAAATATCATCCCTGCAAAAAATCAGTCAAATCAGAATTCAGCTAGTTGTTGAATTATCATTATTAAACTCACGATCGTTCATTAATTTGAGTACCGTTACCTAACTTCTACATCTTCAATTGAGCTAAATTTTTAAAAGTATGATCATTGAGTAGGGAACTAAAAAATGAACGGTTCAGATCGTTGAAAATACGATCACATCGTATTCTTATACCTAAATATAAATTCACATAAAAAATGAACTGAACTTTAGGCGAGGAATCTATATATTCCTCGCCTAAAGTGACTTTGGGAGACGAATATAGATTCCTCTCCCAAAGTGACTTTGGGCGAAGAATATAAATTCGTCTTCCAAAATCACTTTGGGCAAGGAATATATAGATTCGTCTTGGGAGACGAATTTATATTACTCGCCCAAAGTATGGCCCTAATTAATACCATTTTTTTGCTAATTGATAATTTATATTTTAGTATTTAAATATATATATAATAAATTATTATAATAAGATTGTATACTTAACAATATATAATACGATTCTAAATTTTAACTTAATTACTAACTTATATTTATAATTTTAAATATATATAAATATAAAATAATTTCACTGTTACCTAACTTTTACATCTCTGATTAAGTTAAATTTTTGCAAGGATGATCTTTGAGTAGGAAACTAAAAAATGAACGGTTCGGATCGTTGAAAACACGATCAAGATATGCCCATCTACATATAAATGAACGGTTTCAAGACTTAAATAATATAATTTTATTAACTCTTTCGTTGAAACATTGTCGTTTCAATAATTGTGAAGACCACAACGTGATTTCAACAATTAGAGCTGTTCATTTTCTATGTTCATACTCAAAGATCATTTCTGCAAAAAATCAGATAAATTGGAATTCAGCTAGCCATTGAATTATCATTAGAAAACCCACGATCGTTCATCAATTCAACCACCGTTACCTAACTTCTACATCTTCGATTGAGTTAAATTTTTGCAGGGATGATCTTTGAGTATGGAACTAAAATATGAACGGTTCAGATTGTTGAAAACACGATAATATCGTATTCTTATACCTAAATACAAATGCACATAAAATATGAACTGGACTTTGGGCGAGGAATTTATATGTTCGTCTCCCAAAGTGACTTTGGGCGAGGAATCCATATATTTCTCGCCCAAAGTGACTTTAGGCGAGGAATCATTTCGTCGCCCAAAGTCTTTTGAGCAACGAATATGTTGTTCGTCGCCTAAAGTCATTTTAGGCGACGAATATATAGATTCCTCGCCTAAAGTATGGTCCAAGAGTATTTTGGCACGTAATTTTAGGCGACGAAAACCGTATTCGTCGCCCAAAAGTGCTTTAGGCGATGAACATTATATTCGTCGCCCAAAGTCACTTTGGGCGAGGAAATTATTCCTCGCCCAAACCTTTATTGGTTTAAGCGACAAATGTTTGAATTCGTCGCCCAAAACCTCTTTGGGTGACAAATGTGAGTTTGTCGCCCAAATATCTTTTTCTTGTAGTGCTTTCTCTCTCATTCTTGAAACTACTTTATTGGAATTGATAAAATAATAAAGATGTTACATTTTTTTATTATTTGAATAGTATGCCTCAATTTGCTCTAATTTGATATTGGGTCAAATATACCAAGATTTTCCGTTTGATCAAATTTGACCATGAGTTTGCCTTATATATTCATTGAAAGCCCAAAATCTCACATGACACTAGAAATAAAGTTTACCCTATCATTTACCCCATTGGTGATGCTAATAGTGTTGAGATTAATTAAAGCATTTGTCTCATAATTAGAAGTGTTAATGAGCTGCTAGGTGTGTTAAGTTTGTTAGCTTTTAATAAATAAGTTGACAGATGTCAATGTCTAATAGGCTATTAAATGTGTGGATGTAGTGAGGTCATAGCCTCACACCTTTTTGGTTGAAACAGCTACAAAGCTTTGTTATTACGCATAACAGATATGTATGATGAGTATACTGTGAGAGGCACGACTTGTGTCCCACGAAAATATCTGCTTTATTTTCATTCCATATTTTCTTCCATTTTTAATTCCCTTACAATTACAGAGCTAGAATTCAACAAGGCTCGAATCGTGAACTGGGAGTTGGTTACAATGTGAGGTGTGAGAGAAATCCAACGAGAAAGCTCTCAATCCAGCCATGGCAGGATCTGGAAGTGGTGAGCTACGGGCTCTCATCTTCGATGACACGAAATTTGAGATCTGGAAGGTGCGGATGGTCACCATCTTCAAGTCCTATAGAATTTGGAAGCTGGTTAACAAAGGGATCTTAATTACAGAATCAAAGAAGAAGAAGGAGCAATTGAAGACAGATGGTGAATATGCTGGTACTGATGTTAATGAAGAAATAGATGCTTATCTTGAAGAACAGATGATGAAAGATGCCAAAGCTCTTGGTATTATCCAAGGAGCTGTTTCAAAGGAGATTTTCTCTGAATTGTAAACCAGGACACAGCCAAAGGTGCCTAGGATCTGCTTCAAGAGGAATACCATGGAGACGAGCAGGCAAGGTCAGTGAAGCTACAAAGCTTGCGTCGTGAATTTGAGTACATGAGAATGAGAGAGAATGAGTCTCTAGCTGATTACTTCTCTAGATTTTTCGATTTAACTAATCAGATGAAGAAGTATGGTGAAATTTTGGGTCATCAGAGAATGGTACAGAAAAGTGCTAATTAGCTTAACTAAGGTCTATGATCCTATTTGTGTGGTTCTTGAGAGGACTTCTGATTTAAATACTGTGTCTGTACATGAGATTGTTGGTTCACTGAAGAGCTATGAGCTGAGGGTGAATAGACATGAAGAAGAGGTTGAGCACTCTGAAAAGGCTTTTGCAAGCATGAGTGTTACACCAAAGACTCAAAATAATCAAAGCAGGAACTATGGTTATGATGGAGGAAAACGAAATAAGAAGAATTGGAAAAATAAACCCAAGAAGTGGGAAAACAAGCCTCAAACAAATAGGAAACAGGGAAATGGAAATGATGCTGGAAAACCAAAGTGTAAAGTGTGTGATAAAACTCACTATGGTGAATGCTGGTTCAAAGGGAAAGTTAAATGCCATAACTGTGATAAGTTTGGGCATATGATGAAGGATTGTCATCAACCTAACAGGAAAGGACAGGTTGTGAACTATGCCAATCAAGTTCAAGAGACTGCCACCATGTTTTATGCCTGTCACAAGGCATTAGTTGAAAAGGATCAAGATGTATGGTATCTGGACAGTGGCTGCAGCAACCACATGACCAGTTATGAATCCCTTCTTATCAATATTGATCGAAGTGTGAAGTGCAGGGTGAAAATGGGAACTGGTGACCTTGTGGAATCAACAGGGAAGGGAACTTTACCTGTTAAGACAAGAGGAAGCACTAGGTACATCTCAGAAGTTATGATAGTACCTGGGTTGGATGAAAATTTACTCAGTGTAGGCCAAATGATTGAGCATGGATATTGGCTTGTGTTTGGAAACTTCATGGTCTGCATATATGGAGATAGGAGCATGCAGGAACATATTGTTACAGTACAAATGAGAGGAAATAGGTGTTTTCCATTTTCTGATTTTCATTTGAAAGTGTAAATCCTGTGATGGCCAACAAAGTCATAGTTGTTGGATCCTCTTGGAAATGGTACAAAAGGTTTGGGCATCTGAATTTTGAAAGCCTACAGATGTTACAGGACAAAGAGATGGTGCTTGGGCTGCCAAAACTTACTGGAGGTGAACATGTGTGTGAAGGGTGTGCTACTGGAAAAGCTCACAGGGAAGCATTTGACAAAGGCAAAGTCAGCAGAGCTGCAGATCCTTTGGAATTGGTTCACACAGATGTTTGTGGTCCAATGACTGAAACTCTTGGAGGTAACAGATATTTTCTTACCTTCATTGATGATAAAACCAGGATATGTTGGGTGTATTTTCTGAAGTACAAGTCAGATGTGTTCACTGTGTTTAATAAATTTAAAGCTATGGTGGAATTGCAATGTGGTTTCAAATTGAAGAGGCTTAGGAGTGACAGAGGGGGTGAATACACTTCACTTGAGTTTGAAAAATTCTGTGAAGATGTTGGAATTGAGAAGCAACTCACTGTTGCATACTCACCACAGCAAAATGGTACTGCAGAAAGGAAGAATAGGACTATTGTGGAAATGGCAAGAACAATGCTACATGAAAAAAAGATGCCACCGCAGTTTTGGGGTGAGGTAGTTAATACTGCAGTATATTTATTGAACAGGTGTCCTACTCGTGCTTTGAAGAACAAGACTCCATTTGAGGAATTCATTGGGAGAAAACCAGGTGTAAAGCATTTGAGGATTTTTGGGTCTGTGTGTTATACACATATCTCATCTCAACAAAGACACAAGCTGGATGAAACAGGCCAGAAAGAAGTATTTGTGAGTTATGGAACAAGAGAGAAGGGGTACAGGGTTTTTGATTTGAAAAGCAACAAAGTCATTGTTTCAAGAAATGTTATATTTGAAGAATCTGGTATGTGGAATTGGGAAACCAAGGAAACAGTTCATATATATGTACCTTGGGATAATGAAGATGAAGTTAATGATATTAGAAATGAATTTGTGCCTGCTTCTCCTGTTCAGACTGCACATACATCAAGCACACCTGGATCTTGTTCAAGTTCACATAATATGAGGAATGAGGATGAGGCATATGATCAAGATGTTGATCCTTCAACTCTTAAAACTGACGGTGAGATCATGTTGGTAGATACTTTCGACTACACTCCAAAGAAGTAGAAGAGTTTGAATGAAGTGTTTGCACATTGTAAACTTAGTGTTGTAGAGCTAGGAAATTATTCTGAGGCTGCTAAGGATCAAGTATGGCAGAAGGCCATGAATGATGAGATTATGATGATTGAAAAGAACCAAACATGGGAATTGGTTGATAGGCCAAGTAATAAACCTATTGTTGGTGTGAAATGGATCTATAAGACTAAACTCAACCTTAATGGCACTATTCAGAAGCACAAAGCAAGGTTGGTAGCTAAAGGCTACACTCAAAAGCCATGAGTGGATTTTAATGAGACATTTGCTCCTGTGGCCAGATTGGATAGAATAAGGACACTGATTGCATTGGAAGCTAAAAAAGGTTGGAAGATGTATCAACTTGATGTTAAGTCAGCATTTCTAAATGGAGTTCTTTAAGAAGAAGTGTATGTTGACCAACCTGATGGATTTATAGTTGAAAACCAAGAGCACAAAGTGTATAAACTGAAAAAGGCACTCTATGGCCTGAAGCAAGCCCCAAGGGCTTGGTATGGGAATATTGATGCATATCTGTTGCAGTGTGGTTTTGAGAAGAGTCTTAGTGAAGACACTCTATATGTGAAGAACAAGGAAGGCCAAAGGACGCTCATTGTGTCTATCTATGTAGATGACATAGTATACACAGGAAGTTGTGATAGAATGATTGAAGAGTTCAAATGTGAAATGATGAAGAAGTATGAGATGACAGACTTTGGTTTATTGCATCATTTCCGTGGAATGGGGGTAATCCAGCAAGAAAGGAGTATTTTCATACATCAAAGGAAATATGCTCTGAGTCTACTTGAGAAATTTGGATTGAAGGACTGTAAACCTGTGTCTACACCACTTGCAACAACTGACAAGTTGAGGAAAGATGATGGAAGTAAAGTTGCAGATGAGGAACAATTCAGAAAAATTGTTGGCAGTGTTCTATACTTAACTGCAACAAGGCCAGATATAATGTTTGCTGCAAGCCTTCTTGCAAGGTTTATGCATTGTCCATCTGTCAAACACTTTGGAACAGCCAAAAGGGTGCTGAGATATATCCAGGGAACCATTGATTATGGAATTCAATATAAGAAAGGAGACTCAGCTATTCTAATTGGTTACTGTGATAATGACTGGAGTGGAGATGAAGATGATATGAAATCTACTTCAGGGTATGCTTTTTCTTTTGGAAGTGGAGCATTCTCTTGGGCTTCTGTAAAACAATAGAGTGTAGCACTTTCCATAGCTGAGGCAGAATACATGAGTGCATCTGAAGCCATAACTCAAGCAATTTAGCTTAGATTTGTGTTACAAGACTTTGGGGAGGAGCAGGTGGAACCAACTACTTTAATGTGTGACAACACATCAGCCATTAGGGGTGGGCACGGGACGAGGGGGGACGGGACTAACCTCATCCCGTTCCCATCTCATGCTTTGGATTCGGGATCGGTACGGGACGGGGGTGGGCGTTTTGGAGCTCTGGTACCGTCTCGTCCCGGACCAAACCAATTCGGTACGGGTTCGGTACCAACCCGATCCCAAACAAAAAAGAAGAAAAATAGGTGGCTGGGTGGCTGGGAAAGTGGCCGGACGGCGAGGTGGGTGACTGGGCTGGGTCGCGCACGGGCTGGAAATGGTTGGGTGGCTCGAGTTTAAGGTGGCTGGGGTGGCTGGACAGGTGCTGGTCGCGAGAGAGAGATGGAGGAAGTGAGAAGGAAGAGAAATGAAGAGAAGAAAAGAAAGTGAAGGCACGGGCTGGAGAGAGAAGGAAGGGAGAAAGAAGAAGAAAGAAGAAGAAGGAAGAGAGAAGTGAAGGCACGGGCTGGAGAAAGAAGGAAGGGAGAAGGAAGGGAGAAAAAAGAAAAAGGAAGAGAGAAGGAAAGAAAAAGGAAGAGAGAGGAAAGAGAAAGTCACGGGTGGGGTTGGGGAGAGAGAGAGAGAGAAAGAGAGAGTTTTAAAATTTTAAATAATAATTAAATGGTTAGAGAGAGAAAAAAATAAAAATAATAATAATAAATAAAATATAATTAATTCGGGACGGTACGGGACGAGATGGTTTTCAAACATCAGAACCGTTCCCGTCCCATTTAAGAACGGGACAGGATGGGATCGGGACAGGATGAAGGAACAAAATTTTGGGACGGGATTGATCGGGACGGAACGAGACGGAACGGGACGGTTTCGGTATTTTCGGTATTAATGCCCACCCCTATCAGCCATTGCTATGTCCAAGAACCCTGTTTTTCATCAAAGATCCAAGCACATAAAGAGGAAGTTCCATTTTATTCAAAATGCTATACAAGATGGTGTGATTGACTTGTTGTACTGTAAGAGTGAGGATCAGATTGCAGATATCTTCACCAAGGCCTTAGCAAAGGACAGGTTCAACTATTTGAGAAACATGCTTGGAGTTCAATCAGCCAAAGCCTTAGAAGGGAGTGTTGAGATTAATTAAAACATTTGTCTGATAATTAGAAGTGTTAATGAGCTGCTAGGTGTGTTAAGTTTGTTAGCTTTTAATAAATAAGTTGACAGATGTCAATGTCTAATAGGCTATTAAATGTGTGGATGTAGTGAGGTCATAGCCTCACACCTTTTTGGTTGAAACAGCTACAAAGCTTTGTTATTACGCATAACAGATATATATGATGAATATACTGTGAGAGGCACGACTTGTGTCCCACGAAAATATCTGCTTTCTTTTCATTCCATATTTTCTTCCATTTTTAATTCCCTTACAATTACATAGCTAGAATTCAACAAATAGTGCTTGCATCACTAGTTCTCTTTTTACCGTGAATGCCTCAAGCGGCAAGAGCCCTGCCAATTGCATACAAATACAAGTCACGAAAATGGTCCAAGTACAACAAGCATGACAAGTGTTATTGTCGGTTTTCAAGATATCTATTAAACCTAGTATGTATGTCAATCCATTTCAAGAAAAATAAAATAAAATCCAGTTTACACTACTTGAGCTTGATACGAAATGTCTTTATTTGCGTCATGATTTTTTGGATATACTTATATATTTACATGCAAATAGCACATTTTTTTTGGGCCACTATGCAAATAACACATTAAACAACATAAAAGAAACAATTAATCAAAGTTTCTCTTCTCAATTTTCAGGACACATGCATGGTGCATTCTTGAGGAAAGCCTTGGGGAAATCTCTTTGTGTCTGTACAATAATTGTAAATCATGTACTTCTTTTGCACCAATTTCAACTTCTCCTGGCTTGGTAAATCCAACTCTTGCGAGAGCCATGCATTAGTACTGGTAGAGCTTCTAGTAGAAGATGGAGAATTTGAAGTGCAAGAAGATGTCCCTGAGGACCACATACAGGCATTATTGGCATTGAAGTTCCTGTAGGAGGCAGTGAAAGGTGCGTGGGCCCAATCTGTCTTAACCAGACCACCCCTTGTAGCCCAGTCATCAGCATTCCAAAGGCTAGAGTATATTCTCATGGGCTGGTTCTTTGGGAATGGAACACCAATTGGCTCCAAGTTCTTGAACTCTCTTATTGGGGTACCATCCACAGAGAAGCTGACACAGAGAAATATATAAACTATGTCATTTAATAGGCCTAATAATTATTAAAAATAAGACTTATTGTATGCTCATTAAATTTGTTTACCAAATTTAGTTGTTTCATTTTATTTATTGATTTGATAAATAAGATATTACATGTGTACTGACTAGAGTCTACTGACATATTAATTGAGTGCAATATTATGTTGACGACTACTTACATGATTTGTCGAGGATTCCAAAGGACTGAATATGTGTGAAAATCAGCTGCTGGGTCAAACCATAGATAGAACTGTTGCTCTCTGTTGCCCTTGCCTTGGCTATAGACATTGGTGTGAAGAATGTAAGGATCACCAGTCAGGTTTCCCAAGAACTCAAAATCTATCTCATCCCATGTTGACCCTTTTGAAGACAACTGCAAATTCACAAACACAAGAAGAAAATATGAGTATAAATTTATAGTTAATATTTTCTTGTAAGATATTTGGAAGATTATGTCATGATAACTATTGTGAATTTGGATTAGAAATTTTAACAAAATTCCACTTAATCAATTGTTGAAATTCACAGTTTGAAAACATAACATGTGAGGCTCTTTAGTAAACGAAAATTTTGCGAGGCCACGCATACCATTTGGCTGGTAAAAGATTGAAACTAAAGCTTACATAGTAGGCGGTGACGGTGCCAGCAGAATTTCCAGGGACAAGCTTGAGCTGCATGTCAATCTTGCCAAAGAGATATTCATGCTTGGATTGGAAGCCTGAACCAGAGGTTCTGTCGAGGGAGAGTGTAAGAAGCTCGTTGTTGTTGAGTATCTTAGCACGACCACCACCCCATGTAATCTCAAAATCCTGATTGAAATTACTAGCAGAGACAACCAATATCAAAGAGCCGGTAATAACACAGAGCATCAATACATGAAGAGAGTAGTATTTTGGGGAAAGAGAAGCCATGCTTGTTTTGTAATGAAAGCTTGGATGTGACATGAGTGAGTAATGGAAATGAAGGGGTCTATGAGTATTAATTTATAGTACTTGGCAGGGAATTAAATATTGGCTATGCCACTTACAAGCAAAATTGTCTCGAAAATCTAGTAAAAATATATAATGTTAATTTTCTTAACTTTATCCCTTTTTTTATAAATTTTAAAATAAAACATCTAGTAGTGCTCGAACTCGTTAAAGAACTACTTGATAGAATTTCGAACACCATTCGATAGAGTTCTAGCACTATCTGAATAGAACTTGATCAAGTACTCTTGAAAATAGCTAAAAACTTTTAATTGCAACAAAAATGGTATAGATTTCAAATTTTGTCCTCCGTCAAGTTTGTAATATTTTTGCTTAATCTAAAATTAAGTGCTATCTATCAAAATTTTTCCACATAAGCAATTGCGTCAGCTTGGCTAACGATAAATAAGATAATTTCAAATATGGGCATAATTTAAAGGAATAGCTAGTTAAGAGGTGAAGTCAGTCAAAATTTTGCCACATAGGCAACCGCATTAGCTTGGCTAACGAAATAAAGGCAATTTTAAATACGGGCATAATATATAGGGCGAAGTCGGTCAAAATAAATTTTTCAAGGTAAATTCAGACATGAGACAATAGTTCAAGGTGCATAGACATATTTAAATCTTATATATTGAGGAAATTTGAAAAACTAATAAAAATTTGGGTTATTTAAAGACCTTTATTCTTTTTTTAGAGTTGTTAAAATTTAACTTTCGAGTAATATTTAATGTTCTCTTCGAATAGTCTTAAAGCTCTTCTTGAATAATGCTTGAGTTTTCTTGAATAATACTCGAATATTTAATTTTTAAAATTATCAAAAAAATGTTAAAAAGCTTTTATGGATAAAAGCCAAATTTTGAAAAGTTTCCTTATATCCTGGATAAACACTGTGTTGGAGGATGTAGCTAAGGTCCAGTGAGCTTTCAGCTGTGAACCGTTTGGTGGCCTGGCACAGAAAAAAGACAGAAAAGTTGGCTGTCCAAACGCACTAGCTAATGCATGCACATCTAAAGGCTAAAGCTGTATAGTATAGGACGCGGTTTTTGGCATTAATATTATGAAAGTCCAAATCGATCGCAGAGGTTGGTGTTGTCTGCTGCCCAGTTACATCACAAAGTTCTCCTCATCTTTAAAACACTTTGCCCATTATTTTATTACCGAGTAATAAAACCTCTCGATTTTTATTTTTTTGGTCGAAATAAAACCTCCGTTCACCGCCAAAAGCCATTTTAAAAATATAAAAAAAAAAAAATAAAAAATATTATTGGTGTTGTTGGGGGGTGAGGAGGTGGGTTGTAATGGTGCCGCAGAATCCCAGTGGAATATGAAACGTTTGTTTTTGTTTTTTTAAAGTGGGAATCTCAATTTGTGCACTCCAGAAGGGACAAGTTATGGATATAACTTTGATTGTTCATCAGTTGGCACTACTCATACACTGCCTTGTGTGCATTGCACCCATATATTCCCCCAAGTAGTGGTTTCTGGTTTTGTTTTCAATCTATTGAATGCTTCTTCTTTTTTTCTTCACTAAATTAAGAATATATTAGAGCTCTTAGGCTCTTTTGAAAGTTGTGTATCTTCTGATAAAAAATTAAGAGCCGGTCCGTATGGGATTTTCACTCAGGTTATCTACACTTGATTTGGGTGAAATCTTAAATATAAATCATTTTTGTCAATTCTATATAAGAATTTTCGTATGGAATTCCAAATCCCTATATAGGATTATGTTTGGACAAGCTTCTTATATAGAATTTGTATAAAGAATTCTAATATAAAATTTTGTCATAACCGAATATAGATATGTTAAATATCCTACATCGCCAGGATATGGTTGAGTTGTGCACTATATAACCTTTGGGCAATCTTCTCCTTACAAACCGGTTTTTGAGGATAAATTAGGTCATAAATTTAATACATGCACTTTATAGTTGGTCTCATGTAGGTTTTAACAAGATGATTCGAGTATGAAGGCGATAATCCCTCTAATATTACAAAACAACAATGCTAAAGAAATGGGAAGTTCAAAATCTTCAAAACAAGAAATATTGTATTTGTTAAATGTTCATTCTCTTACAATAATCTATCAAGTTTTCAAAGATGTTCATATTTCAATATACATAAGAACAAGAGTTTTCGTTCACTTAAAAAAGACACTTGTACACATTTATATTCGTCCAAAATGAATTTACTTTGAGGAGAAATGTTGAAAACTAGTCTCATAGCATGTTTACAATGTTTTTTTTTTTTTTTCTACATTAAAGAAAATTGAAACATTCAATCCAAAATCAATTAATTAATATGGGTGGCAATTAGTATGGGTGAAGAGATCCAAAACCCTATATTCTATTATCCAAAGTTTTATCCCTCTAACGTGGGATATAACTTTCAACAACATTCTTGCCTTACAATTAATGTTGGATTAATTATCACACAACACCACCAAGTAGCTAAGCCTTTGGAGTTAGTCCAAGTGTGTGGGTGGGATAAGAGTAAGAGTTAGGATTAGACTAGGTTATGGATTCGATTCTTTCTAATGTAACCAAAAAAAAAAAAAATCACCAAGTAGCTAGCTTTTGATCTAATAATATTCTTCTAAAAATGCTAGAGAGGTCTCGAGTTTAAATTTTCCCACAACGAGATAATAAAAAAATAAGAATTATCACACAACACTATGCACAGTGGAAATAATATGTAGATATTGGATTATATAATTACATACAAAAGAATTTAATTTCCTCTAATCGATTAGGCTAAGTACGGAAAAACAATAAAAAACTAAATCAAAGAATTGATACATGGATTGGTGCCATTTATGACTTGCATTCAGTGGGGAGGCCCTGGGGAAATCTCTTAATGTCAGTGCAGTAATTGTAGATCATGTAGTTCTTTTGCACCCATGCTAGCCTCCCCTGCTTAGCTGAATCAAGCTCTTCTGAGAGCCAAGCATTGCTAGGTAAGGCAGTAGAAGAGGCAGACTTTGACGAGCTACATGAAGATGAAGATGCTCCAGTACTTGACCAAACACAAGCTTTGGCATTAAAGTTCCTGTAGGAAGCAGTGAAAGGAGCTCTGCTCCAATCTGTCTTCACAAGCCCTCCCCTTGTTGCCCAATCATCAGCATTCCAGAGACTAGAGTATATCCTCATTGGCTGGCTCTTTGGGAATGGAACACCAGCTGATTCCAAGTTCTTGAACTCTCTAATGGGAGTACCATCCACAGAGAAACTGAAACAGAGAGAACAGAGTAATAAAGTCAATATTAAAGAATTAATTGTATAATTTGAACTTTATTGTAGCAAAATTTGGATTAATGGGTACATACACAATGCGCTGTGGATTCCAGAGGATGGAATAGGTGTGAAAATCTGCAGTTGGGTCAAACCAAAGGTAGAATTGTTGCTCTCTGTTTCCTTTGCCTTGGCTGAAGACATTGGTGTGAAGAATGTAAGGGTCACCACTCAGATTCCCCAAGAACTCAAAGTCTATCTCATCCCATGTTGACCCTTTTGAGGATAACTGCAAATCATTACAAAATGAATGTTATATATATAAATCAGTCAGACCAACATTCCCAATAACAGATACAAGAAAATTTGAAGCAAAAGTGACCAATTCTAGAGATGAACATACATAGTAGGCAGTGACAGTGCCAGCAGAGTTTCCAGGGACAAGCTTGAGCTGCATATCAATCTTGCCGAAGAGATACTCATGCTTGGATTGGAAGCCAGAGCCAGAGGCTTGGTCAAGTGAAAGAGTAAGAAGTTCACCATTGTTGAGCATCTTAGCCCGACCGTCTCCCCAAGTAATCTCAAAGTCTTGGTTTAAGTTACCAGCAGAGGCAACCATCAGAGAGCTAAGTAGAAGTGGTATGGTCACCAGCGTCAATGAAAGTGGTGATTTAAAGAAAGCCATGGGTTTGCTTTGGAAATGTGTAAGAAGAGAAGTAGTAGAAAATTAGAGAGCTACTGATGTGCATGGTATGTATCGCTAGCTTGTGGTTTATATAGTAGTGGTAGTAGGTGTGATTTGAAGGAGTAGTGGAAAGTGATAGGAAGGTTCAGTAATTTGCTAGCTGTGCACAGTTAGCTGATCATAAATGTTAGGGGAATTGGGGCCGAAACTCAATTGCAAGGACGCGGCTTTGAACAGACAAGTTTTTTGTGAGGAAAGTGTTTGCATGGGAAGGTGAGGCCCGCCCAGTTCAGCTTTAGGCCTTTACCAAAAACTCAAACCATTGTCTTTGTCTAAATTGTAAGACCACCTCCACCACCGACAATGCTGTACCAATGGACCGTCCACACGTACACATACCAGAGAGGAGAGCACATAACGACAAGAGTGTATGTTTGAGCCTAAAATGATCCGCCAGACAAACAATTAATAACCAAAATAGGCACACATTAAATCGAAGTAGGAAAGATAAACGATTTGATACCCATTAATTAGATTGCTTTTCATGCTGGTGTGGCAAACTATCTTCAAATCAATAGCTTAGAAATGTGGCCTTTTGACGCGGAAATTCAATATTGCAGTGCCCATTTGTAAGATTTGCTAAGAATCGGATTAAATTAAATATGTACAATGTATCACATAGTAGAATACTTTATGTTTGACTTTTGGTTAGTAATTAGTATTTGGTTAATGAGTTATTTTGTACGCTTAATCTAGTAAAGCGATTTATAATTGAGTATCGTTTTGTGCATTTTATTTTATTTTAATCAATTTTATATTTTGAACACATAATAAGGTGAGTTATATATATTTTTGGGCACTTGTGGAGGTTCTTGCTCTCATCAGAGTGACATACTAGCTGGCCTATTAAGATATTCTCATTTTACAACACTACGATAAAGAGTAGTATCTCTCCTTTGACACGCACACTCGTTCACCTGTTGCTGCAGACTTACAGCAGCGGTACTAGAAAATCACTCATTGAGCATTAGCTTATAATTGTGCTATTTGACAATGCGACGCACAATTAATTGTGCTTTTATGATAATGGCAACAAAATGACTACATTATTAATATTTCTCAATTGATGTTACTATTTTAAGAGCATGTACAATAGTGGGACTCAATAGGCAATTTAATATAAATTTATTGATTTATTTTCTTTTACTTTGTCAATTATTGACTTGCGATGAAATTATTTCATTGCAATGGTTCAAGTTAATACTTATATGTTTTTTAATATTTTTGTGTATATTTTTACAAATTAAAATTTATAAATTTAATTATTATAAAATTAGGGAGACTTAGAATCCAATCCATTTTATGAGTTTTTATTAGACTAAACCCGATAGTAATTTAGAGTTTTTAATTAAGTTCTTTTATTTTTCTTCTTTAATAGCTTTATGTTAAGTTTTAACTCCAAGATTTCGGAGTTAAAACCTAACATACAATCTTTACAAAGCCCACTCTATATCTTATGAGGGGAAATACCCTTCAAATAGAGAGAAATACCCTTCAAATCGAAAAAAGACTTTATTATGAATTAAAAAGATTTTCTTATAAATTTGAAAACATCTCTGATTTTCATCTAAAAACTATTTTTCTAAAATACTTAAGTCTAATTATCTCATAAAACTATACCATTGTAAATATCTCAAAGAGATCTTTAAAATGAGCCAAATATTTAATGTATTTAAATAATTTTAATCTAATACCCAAATTTGAATTTAGAAAATTCTATTTACATACATAAAATATTTTAATATTACATAATAGAAAATGACTATATATTATGAGGAACTGTGAGAGACAGTTTTATAAGAGTACTTAGATTAAACAAATGACACCTAATTTTTCAAACTCTATGTTAACTATGCGATTTTGGGCTCCATAAGTCCCATTTTATAGAAAAACTTGTTATAAATGAAGTGCTTTATTTTTATGTGAAGAAAATTAATTTGGAGATCGTGGTTCCTATCTTGTGTGGGAGAGTTGCACCACGTTAGTTGGGTATAACCGATATACCGTCACATGGTATAACCAATTCAACGTGTAAAGATATTATTAGATGATATGTTTATATTAGTAGGGTATAGTATTAATTACATTCATTCATATATAACACATAGATTGGTTATACCACGTATCAATATATCGGTTATACAAAATAATTTCTCTAAATATTGCCATCTAATAATTTTTTTTTCTTCTATATATTCTGCATCCTAATAAGAGAGAACTTAAAATTGAAACCAAAGTGAGAAGAGAAAGCGATAGGCTTTATCTTGGGAGTTGGAACTTGGAACACACAGCTAAGAAAAAAAAATGATGAATGACAATATTTGAGAAGGCTGGGGTCGCACCAGCTGACATGGCGTGTTTGTTCTCTATCACACTACAAGATTGCTTCACATGCTCTATCCAGTTGACATGTGGATCGACTTGCTTGTCCACAACTTCACAAACACTTCGCAATATATATATATATTGCGAAGTTTGCACTTGACGCCCCATGTCCTCACATTCATACTTAATGCCGAGGGCTTGATAGTTCAAAATTATGCAGCTACCGAGTGTTCAGCATTGGTTTGTTGGTATTTATGTTATAATTTAACTCTAAAATTTTGGATTAATTCCGAAGCTAAACCCTAACATAACGCCTTCACCTAGCCCATTCAAATAGGTTTGGCCTTATTGAGTTGGAGATGAGTTTAAATCCAACAATTGAATTTTTAAATAGCCTTAATTGTGTTTTTACCACCCAAAGTTTGAGTTGATTCACACTTTATCATCCAAATGTTTATTTGTCTCACTTTATCACCTATAACCATTTCTCGTGTCCCACTTTACCTTTTTTCATCTATTCCGTCATTCAAACCATACAAAATCCTGACGTGGCAAGGGCATATTTTTCTCTCTTCATTTAATTTCATCTACTTGGACAAAAAAATCTACTAAAATTTTTTATATTTTATAAAATATTAAATTTAATTATAATAATTAAAAACTAAAAATATGAGATTTTTTTTTTGGGGTGGGGGAGGGGAGGGAGGGAGGAAGGAGATTGGTTTTGTTTTGTTTTTTTGTTTTTTTTTTCTTAAGTTTTAGAATAGTATATTTTTAATTATTTTTTTACACATGGCAACTTACGTACATAAGAAAAAAAAGGCCTATAGTGGACATGTAGGTGCCACATCACCAATTTTTAGGGTTTAGAAGAATTATTTATTTATTTATTTTTCCAAGTAGATGAAATGATAAGAATTCTCTTGTCATATCAGCATTTTTAACAATTTGGACGATGGAATGGACGAAGAAATGTAAATTAGGACACGAGACATAATTATAGGTACTAAAGTGAGACAAATAAACATTTGAGTGGTAAAGTGGAAATCAACTCAAACTTTAGGTGGTAAAAACACAATTAAGCCTTTTAAATTTTGGGCTACTTTTACAACCCTAATTACTAATTAACTCTATATATAGTTGGATTAGATTATATCAGGTCAAGCTTTCAGCAAAACAAACTTATCCATGCATGGCATAAATTCTTTAATTAATTTGAACTATTTGCATAATATATATTACTCGTGATCTGCCAGTAACGAAGTATTTAGCTAGGTTTTTACTAGGAGATCAGTAAAGAACCCCTATCAAATCGAGGGGAGTAAACCAAAACTTGGACCGATCCGCACAAGGGTTATCTAGTGAAGGTTGCATGGCCAGATATGGCTTGTCACTTGTGCGACATGCACATTTCACAAATCAAAACCATCTCTACTATTTCTCATTCATCGACACCTATGTCCACTTGGCACTACCACATCACCTTCGTGATCGACCCTTCTCAAGCTCGCCTTCAAATTTCCAAACCCCAAGTCACACTCCTATCCATTATTTAAAGCATTTGCTGCATTTCTATTCCAACATAAACTAATGTTACCAAAATAACCAATGGCTTCCTTTTGTTGTGTAATGTTGTTGTTAGTGTTTTCATTGGGTGGGTCTGATATTTTGGCTTGCTATGCTGGAAACTTCTACAAAGACTTCGACATTACATGGGGAGATGGCCGTGGTAGAATACTCAACAATGGGCAGCTTCTTACCTTGTCACTTGACAGAGCTTCTGGGTCAGGCTTCCGATCCAAGCATGAGTACCTCTTTGGCAAAATTGACATGCAGCTCAAGCTTGTACCCGGATACTCTGCTGGCACTGTCACCACCTACTATGTGAGTGATCAGCCACCTGATTAATTCCATAACCTCAATTTTTTTAATTCAAATAATATATATATGCTTTTGTTGTAGCTATTCTCAAATCCATTAACATGGGATGAGATAGACTTGGAGTTCTTGGGCAATCTGAGTGGTGATCCCTACATTCTTCACACTAATATATATACCCAAGGCAAAGGCGACAGAGAGCAACAATTCTACCTCTGGTTCGATCCCACCTCCAATTTCCACACCTACTCTATTCTCTGGAATCCCCATCGCATCATGTAAGTGATCAATACGCAAAAAATGTGCATCAATTAAATGATCATCAAATTATTTTACTAGTTAATCTGACATGTTATATTATTAGACTGATGAATTTGACATAGCATGTTTGATATGATATGTTATGTTATATATATGGATATTATGTTTAAGTGAAATTTTGTTGAGATGTATAGTTCAGATCCACTGTTTTGCAATATAATATGTCAAATATCTTACCTTTGAATTGATCGCCACTTACTTGCAATTGTGTTGTCCATTTTAGCTTGTCTGTTGATGGAATACCCATTAGAGAGTTCAAGAACCTAGAGTCATCCCATGGTGTTGCTTTCCCAAAGAGCCAACCAATGAGGATATACTCCAGCCTCTGGAACGCTGATGACTGGGCAACAAGAGGAGGGATGGTCAAGACAGATTGGTCACAGGCCCCATTCACTGCCTCCTTTAGGAACTTCAGCGCCAATGCTTGCATATGGTCTTCTGGTGCATCTCCTTGTACCTCATCAAATTCATCATCACCATCTTCAAGATCAAGATCCACCAGTAGGTCATGGCTCACAGAAGTTCTGGATAGCACAAGCCAAGAGAGGCTCAAGTGGATACAGAAGAATTACATGATTTATAACTACTGCACAGATAGAAAGCGCTTCGCACAAGGTCTCCCTCCTGAATGTGCTATACAAAGCTAGCAAGTTTCGATCATGGATATATATAAGAGATTAAATATATAACTATAGTCTCTATAGACTTATAAAAGCTCACGAAGGCTATATACTCATCCTTGTGTGCCCTTAATTGGGTCTAGCTCTAGTTTATATGCTATAATATATATATATATATATAGAGTAGTGATCTAAAGCTAAACAGTTAGCAAGTTAATACGAAGTTAACCATGCTTTTGGGCCCACCACATCACTAATCTTATAATCCGAACCATCAATTATTTAGGCCCTATTTCAAAGATCATCATTGCAAAAAATCAACTAAATCGAAAATCATGTAGTCATCTAATTGAGATCAAATAAATAGACGATCAGTATTTTCGATAAAAGCATAGAAATAGTTGTTATTATAATCAAATGACTAAATGACTTCTGATTTTGAAGATTTTTTACAGGGATGATCTTTGAAATAGGGCCTAAAAAATATACAGTTCGGATTTTGAAATTACATTGTATAGTGGGCTCAACATGATAGTTAATTTTGTATTAATTTACTAATAAGTTAGTTTTAGAGAATTCTTGTATATATATATATAAGTCACACCAGTTACTCTTAATATAGACCACACATAAAAACTTTTAAGTCATTTACTTAAAAAAATGATGATCTTTTCACGTACACGTGTATGACCATTAACAGGGGATCACATGTAAAGACGAAGGAGATCGAGTATTGAGCATTAATTAGTCACACATGAAAAAGTTAATTAGTGTCTAATGAAGCTATAATTTTTTATAGAAGAAAAAGACTGAATTTTATTAAGCTATAATCAAGGAGTAAAATTTCGGTTTCGAGGAAATTTTCGATCGAAATTTCGACGGAAATTTTCGTGGAAATTTCGATTAAAATTTCGATTTCGATAAAATTAGATAAAAACGACGGAAATTGTTATCAAAATACGGAAATTTTGAATAAAACTTGTCTATATGTTTATTTAACATATTATCTATTATATTAATAAAAAAACATTGAAGAAACCAAATTATATAATAGGTTTCATGTGATATAAGATGAATATAATGCGCGTTGGAGACAAATACTGTTAAACAAAATTAGTATAATGAATAATAAATTCAGTATATTCTTTATACTCTATAATCTATACACTAACCCTAATACTAAACCCTATATACTCTATATACTCTAATACTCTTTATACTCTATAATATATGCACTAAACCCTATATACTGTATATTCTTTAAGATATGGACCATATAGTATAAGATATTATGATTTAGGCCCTTTAGGATATTTTTAATTATTTTTTATATAAAAGTGTATTAGAGTTTAGGGTTTAAAAACAACTATACGAAACTCCAAATCATTTTTTTTCTTTCCAATTGCCCAAAGGCCTCAAATCTCAATCAACCCTAAAGTTTTTTCTTTGTTTTTTTTCTCTTTTTTAATTTTTTTTCTTTCTTTCCTTCCTTTTCTTTTTTATTTTTCTTTTCTTTTTTCTTTCTTTCCTTCCTTTTCTTTAAAGTTAACTTGTAACTTTGTAAGCAATATACGTTGATGATGCCATGATGGTCATTCATTTGATTTATCATCAGTGGTGGGAATTCCATTTTAGTTAAAATTGTTGATAAGATCTTGTTGTTTTTTGTCATTTTCTGTCAATAAATTGTAACCCAGATCAAATCCTATCTCCTTTACCTAGGCATGACAGTATGTTGGCATGTCTTTTTTTTTTCCTTCCTCTTCCTCCTACAGTCCTACCCATGACTCCCTTTCTTTCTCTTCTTCTTCACAGTCTTCTTTCTTTCTTTCTTCCTTCCTTTTCCTCCTTGCCCATGACTCTCCCTCTTCTTCTTCCCCACCAAGCACCAGCCCCCTGCCTCTCTCCCCCAACCCAGTCCATCCCCGACACACCCCCCTTACCCAGCCCTTCTCCCCCCAAACCCAGTCCTTCCCAACCCCTTTTCTGTGAGACCCTGTATTTTCCAGATAATTATTTTAAATATTTTGAGAATTTATTTTAAGAATTTTGGAAATTTATTTGGAATTTAAAAATGTTTTAATTTAATTTTAATTATTTTTGTTTTAAATTGGGCTTGACCCAAAGTTAACTTTTAAAATTAGTGGACTTTTGATTCAGATTTTTGGCACATTAGATAGGTCTCGAGTTCACGAGTTCATAGACACGTAGCACGCGTCGATCGGAGTTATGGTTTGAAAGTTACAGACATCTGAAGTAAAAGGCAATTTTGTAATTTTTACAAAAGGGGTTTTAAAACCCAAAAACCAGATTTTTATCCCATTCTCTCTCCTCTCTCCCGGCTCTCTCTCTCTCTCTCTCTCTCTCTCTCNTCTCTCTCTCCTCTCTCTCTCTCTCTCTCTCTCTCTCTCTCTCTCTCTCCTTCGCCACGCCTGCCACCGGCGCGTGGCGGCGCGTCCGGCCATGGCTGGCAACGGGACTGGCCTAGATCTCCTCGCTGTTCTTCCTTCTTCCTCCCCCTGGTGGCGGCGCAGCCCAGAAACCTCCCCCGACTCGCGAACCAGCTGAGGCCGATCCTTGGAGCTCCGGCGGCGATCTCACTTTTCTGGCGACGACGCGACCTCCCATCACCTGGGTTGTCTTCCTCTCGTCACGGCGAGTCTGCCCATGTGCTTCCCTGGCTCCGACGACCCTGCACGGCGGTGGATCGAAGATTTGGGCCGCGGCTGCTCCGGCGGATTTCTACAATTCTGGGCGTTACATTTTCCCCAAAACCCAGCCCTTCCCAGCCCCTTTTCCCCCCGAACCCAGACCCCTCCCAACCCCTTTTCCCCCAAACCCAGCCGAAATTTCAGGAAATTTCGCCGAAACAATTACCGAAAATAATTGGGTATGTGATAAAATTTCGGTAACCCAAAAAAACGAAATTTTCGGCGAAATTTCGCCGAAATTTCGAAATTTCATTCCTTGGCTATAATTGATACTCATATGGGATCTCCTCTCATATTCAATAGCTAAAGAGTCCAAGAAAACTATAATTAATTGATACTCACAAGTCATATCCAAGGAATGAAATTTCGAAAATTTCGCCGAAATTTTTCGTTTTTTTGGGATACCGAAATTTTATCACATATCCCTTATTTTCCGTAAAAATTTCGACGAAATTTCGCTTAAATTTCGCCCGAAATTTCGATTATAGAACCGGTATGTTTTTGTAAAATTTCTCCAAATTTCGTCGAAATTGGACGAAATTTGGGTGAAATTTCGCTGTAACTTACCGAAGTCACAAAGGCCAATCTTCACTAACAGTCTAACACTTTAGCAGCAGCCGCCAAAGGAAGAGAGGGGAGGAAAGGCGAGCTGGCCTCGTCGCCAAAGGTCGTCGGAGGCGGCAGATCGGAGGGTGATTGAGGAGGGAGGAGAGAGAAGAGATTGGGGAAGGAGAGGATATCGGGGAGGGAGAGGAGGAAGGAGGAAGGAAGAAATCTTGGAGGGAAAGGGAGGAGAGAAGACTGCGCAGGTCTGGGAGAGAGAAATGAGGGAAGAGGAAGTCACTACAACTCTGCAAGGTGGAAAAAGTCACGGGCAAGGAGGAAAGGAAGGAAAGAAGAAAAAAGAAAAGGAAGGAAAGGAAAGAGAAAAAAAGAAAGAAAAAAAAAAGAATTCATGGCCGAAAAAAAACATCTTGGTTAGGCACTACTGCACTAGATAAAGATCATAAGTCTAAGACTAGTCAATGTTATAGCTTTTTGTTTTTTTATTTTTTGACCAAATACATTATAGCTTTTGACTACACAATAGTGGGCACTCTAGTTTATCATTGACTATTCAAAATATATGTAACTTAAATTATGTTTCTCAATCAAGATGAATGACACATTCATACTTGTATCTATTTGATCACGCTGGATTTTTTAATAAAAAACAAAAATTACTCATCTTCATGAAGGAAAGGAAAAAAAAAAAAGGAAAAAGAAAGAAAGAAAAGGCTTTAGGTTTGATTGGAGTTTAGAGCCTTTGGGTAATTGGAAAGAAAAAAAAAGAGTTTGAGATTTCGTTTGAGGTTTGGTTTGGCTCTTTTGGAGTTTTTCTTAGTTGTTTTTAAATCCTTAACCCCAATACATTTTTATATAAAAAATAATTAAAAATACCCTAAAAGGCTTAAATTATAATATCTTATATCATATCATAAATAATATAGAGTATATAAGGTTTAGTGCATAGATAATATAGAATATATTAATTTCATTTATTCATTATACTAATTTCATATAACAATATTTACTTCCAGCGCGCATTATATTAATCCTATATCACATGAAATCTATTATATAATTTGATTTCTTTAATATTTTTTATCAATATAGTAGATAATATGTTAAATAAACATATGGTCAAGTTTCATTCAAAATTTCCGTATTTTGATAGCAATTTTCGTCGTTTTTGTCGAAATCGAAATTTTTATCGAAATTTCCGTGAAAATTTCCGTCGAAATTTTCATCGAAAATTTCCTCGAAACCGAAATTTTACTCCTTGGTCATATCCAGTAACTTGGAAGGAAGTGCTCCGTTCTTCAAATACAAATACAAATAAAAAAAAAAAAAAAAAACTGATGATCGACAGGACAAAAGTCACAAAACAGCAAAAATCAATAGTTATGCTTAAAAGCAACAATGACAAAATGGGTTCCGTTACAATACAACTAGTTTAACGTATGAAGCGCGGTCGAGCACCTGGCACACAACTATACCAAGGAGAACTTAATTTGTTTCTTTCTGAATTTCGAGAACCTTTCTGTGAGGATTATACATTTATTCACCCAATGAAAATTAGAAAATAATACTTTAATGAAGTTCTGAGAGGCTTATTCACGAGTTTCTTGTTTTGGGAATTTTGGACTGTTATGAGATTAATTTGAAATGCAGAAAAAGTACACCTTGTGGACAAAACAAGAATAATATCACATGCAATTTTTTCCCCCTAATTTTTGTTATCACTTATTTGTTAGAAAGTAGTGAATTACGTTATACTTTTTTAGTAAACAAAACGAAACAGGAGCTCGTTATATTTACAACACTTGATGCTTAGACTCAAGATCCAAGAGCTCCTTATCGTTACGGGCAGACCCCTTTTGGTATGCCCCTAGCAATATTGACAGGGACATTCTCGAGAGATGGGATATAGATTTTGGGTCTCTGATATTAACTGGGGAAAAACAGAAGTTAAAACGGTCCTCGACAGATAATTGCTCGACTTTCTGTAACAATTTTGCAACCTTCTTTATATGATCATGTCGACACAAGAAGTATGACCCATCCAGACTGTAATTTTTATTATAAACCACAGCTATTTTTCCCAGCATCCGCATCAAAACCACATTCCGAATGAAGCATTTTTCCACTAAATAAACGACTAGTTAAACTTCAGTACGAAGAAAAAGCCCACAAATTTGGGAACAATTTAAGCAAATAAGCGACTGCGAATTGAATAGATTACAAGGAGCACACCTGAGGCAAGAAACAGTGACTGATTTGAGAGCGAGAGTGCAAATTGAGGGAAATTGATGCTGAGGGTTAACCCAATTACTTTATACTTATTTATCAGTATATAACTAAATGATATAGATCATTATCATAACTACGGCTTATAATATAATTAAGGGACAAATATGAGGGATTAGATTTAATTTAATCTTATATTGATTTTACAATTGTGTTAAATTCAATTCTTGAATGTGTTTTCCCTCACTTATCCTCCGAACAATGAAATATTTGCTATTTGATATTCATTATCTATTTTCATTAATAATAATATTATTAATATGAGATATAAATGTGACAGGACTCAAAGTCTCAAATTGAAATTTGTTGTGATCTCTGTATGGAAGAATATTAGTCGACATACATATCAAACTCAAACTCTCCCGTTTCATTCCTATAAGTTTTGACCACTTCAAATTATATATGGAGGACCATCAACCTCGCGAGATTGACTAACAAACTATGGAGAAGGTTATTATAAGTAGAAAACTATTAATCAAGTAACCCTCCATGGAGGCCAAAATGGCAGTCATATATATATGATGACTAGCTCATGGGGTTAACCATGCAGCTAGGCTCCTCGACCTGATTTTCAACCATTCAACCCAAACTAACACATCAGAAACGGGTAGATTAGGCAAAATGAGTAATTGTATCTATATAGCATCCTGCCCTTGTCAATAATATCTGGTGCTCAAAAGGCTGCAGTGACTCTGCATTGTGAAAGATCAGTTGAGATCCAGCTTTGAGTCCCGTAACAATACATGCGTAGTTTTTGTTGAAATTTTTTTCATAGAACTGCAGACGCGAATGTTTCGATCTGCAGGTGCATACATTCACTAACCCCACATATGTACAATCATTCACACACTCAAATTGGCCCATTCTTGATATGAAAACATACCAATTTGACAAATTGGTATATACGCATACATGCAGTCCTCCTTTTGCCAAGTCTCCACACCTTTCCAAAATTTATGAAGGAAGTCAACTGATCATTCACTTGGGTCTCGGGTTTAATCATGGGGTTTACCCAATTGAAAGAAATGTAATTGTTGTAATTGTTATAAGGCAGGTGTTTCGGCCCAGACTTCTAAGTGGTAAGTTTATTTTGTTTTGTTTTACTATTATTATTATTTATTTTTATTAAGTAAACAACACTTATAATCTTTTATTAATTCGTTGTTTTTTTAGTGTCTATAGGTTATAAAACTACTATCAAACCTTTATAAATTTTGAATTTATATGAATTTCATATACATGACAATGACTGCATGACAATCGAGAAACCAACGGAAAACCACCGACACTCACCCAAAGTTTGTGTAAAAAAATTCACATTTTGTACATATTTGTAACATAATTCAAAATGTCTTATTCTAGGTTAATACATAAATTAAAAAAAATTAGTATGTTATTGATTTGTTGAAAAACTATTGAAATTTGAGATTTAATTCTAATTTTCTAATTTTATTTTTGTTTATAGGATTTATCATAATTTAAATTAAAATTTTCTTAAAGGATAAATAGTAAAAAGTAGCTAGATATTCATTGCTTATCATTATTTCGAAAAATACTCAGTTGGAAAAACAAAAATTTCTGTACCAGAAAAAATAGGAGAACCAGTAAGCATATCAAATTCAAACTCTCCTGATCAATTACTATAAATTTAAACCGCCTCTCACACTTACCAGAGTTCGTATACATGAAGAGAACCATCTAAACCAGGAGATTTTGATTTGACTCATTATGGAGAGTTCAGGTATAGTTATTAGAAGAGTTGGTCCAGTGACTGTCTATGGAGAACAAAACGATAGCAGTACTCATGATTCATACTTTGATTCACTTCCACCGGGTTATAGGTTTAAACCCTTGGATGAAGAATTGGTTGTTCATTACTTGAAGAAAAAAATCGACAATGAACCTTTGCCTTTAAACAGGATCCAGGATGTTGAGTTGTACAAGTTCAGCCCTGACACTCTTGCAGGTCAAATATATTAATTATATTTGTCATTCATCTGTTTTTTAGTACAAAATTTGTTATTAATCTTTGAGAATATATGAATTATGTCTGCATTTGTTATTAAAGGAATGTAATAGCATATATATAGTTTATTTCATGACGTAAAATTATTAGTTTTCATTTTTCTCTTCAAAGAGGTTCTTAATTAATTAATCCGTTGTTTATCCGACATATATGTAATCCAACATTTTGTAATTTAGTGGGAATTTATTCATAATTATCAAGGTATGGTACTTAGATGTTTATCTATAGGCACACTGTGATCATGACACTAGGGCTTTAATTTTGTTTTTTTAGGGTTTTGAAATTATAAGTGTGACAATATTATATGCACTGACGTTTATTGCATTATGATTTTCATGAAAAGAGGTTAGCTTTAACACAGATCAAGTTAAAAATTAGGGTTTAGGATATATGAAAACGACCTTTGCCTACATACGTATGTTTCTTGAAATGGACGAGGAAGCTTCACTTAAATTTATTTTTATGCTAGGAAATAGTGTCCCAAAAGAATGGTTTTTTTTTTTTTTTTAATTGGTGCTATACTTGATTTGGTTTTTCATAAGATATGTTAGGGATTAAATACTCAATATTATAAAGCATTACAGTAATAGATGTTAGTATCATCGATCACATTAGGATATATCTATTTATACGATTTCAAAATGAATTAGAAGGAGACAATCGACATGAGGTTAATTTTCTTTTACCATAGTTTGCTGTGTTGTATTTATTATTCTTCGTGTTTTATATTAGAATGACTTAGAAAGTTAGAATCATTAGAGAGAGTTTTCTTTTATCATAATTTTTATTGATGATTCGAACCTAAGAACTCTTAATAAAGATTGAAAAATATCATTAAATCAATATTTTTTTTTTTTTTGGCACTGGTTCACCCCACATGTATAATGTCAATTTTTTGATTGTGTGTAGAAAATTACAAGCCACATCATAAGGATCGAGATGGGGAGACATGGTATTTTTTCACACCAAGGGAAAAAAAGTATCTTAATGGGAAACGCCCAAGTCGATCTGCAGGGGATGGATATTGGAAAGCTACTGGGGCTGATAAAGGTGTTATCTATAAAAGTGATACAGTTGGTTATAGGAAGTCACTGGTATTCTATAGAGGAAAAGCTCCCAAGGGTGATAAGACTAATTGGAAGATGCATGAGTTCACAGTCCACAATCCTCACAAAAGAAAAGCACGCGGAAATGACATGAGGGTTTGTATAGCTATCTTACTCTTTCTTAAAGAAAACTTAGTCCCGTTTAGTATCTTTGTCCAAAAATTTATAACAATTTTTTAATTGCTTACCAAACGAGGCCTCAATTGTTTTTTTTTTTTTTTTGGGTTATGATTTTGTTTTACCTTCCAATTAATTTCTACTTAATATTGATATAGGTTTTAATTTTCTCCTTTGCAGCTTGATGACTGGGTTTTGTGTAGGGTATATAAGAAAATTGTCAAATTGAAAGCTTCTGGTGTCCAAATTCAGAAACAACGAGATCATCCTCCACAAATTTCAGAAATGATGACTTCTTTACCAAGCAAACAAGGTGACACATATGATATGGGTATGTTGTACTTCATTTCACACTTTCAAAATCTTCTTTAATTCTGTACTTTTCTATTGGAAAAATTAATTGTTACGGTAACACCATAGTTTTCTAGCTTATTGAGCCAAAAAAATCATTTGCAAGCCTTTGGTTATCACATATATATATATTTTTTACAGGTTCTGTTGACCAGGATTCTCGACAATTTAAGGGATATCAACAACAACAGTATCCAGATTTTTCGGATTTACTAACAGATTTCGATGACCAATGGCTTACATACTTTAACGACTAACTTGCCAAAGGTATTATATATCGGTTAGGTTTTTGTTTTTTGTTTTTTATATATTAGAGGGAATCGAATTTCGAATCATAAACCTATATATTCTAATCTTAAATCATTACTTTCACCCACCTTTGATCACCACTTGACTAATCTCAAGGGCTTAAGTTAGAATTTTTTTTTTTTTTTTTTTGCAACTCCCCATACTTTTGGCAACGGATATGCTATAACATCAGCACAATGCTATAATTTTGTGTTTGTTTCATATTACTAACTAGTTTAATAAAATGAATTTGATGAGTAATGCTGTATGAACTACATTCTCTATAAATGGATTGCAATTATAGACCACTATCATTAATTTCATCTCAGTTAAGATGTGATATAAAAATGTAGTCAAGATAATTTGTTGAACTTTTAATATTATTACATTGATTCTTCCTATATAACCAGTTATTGTGAAAGACCATTATAAGAGCATCCTTAATAAAATTTTGGTTTTTGTTCCCCCAATAAAAACAAAATGGGTTTTGTAACCAAAAAGAAAAAAGGGTTTATTATCAATTGGTTTGATTTGTTTTGTTTTTTATATTTCGTTAAAACAATTTTAATACACTCAATTTCATAAACCATTTGAAGTTATTTTCAGCTGTTATGTCACTAATCATTCTATCAATTCTTTTTAAAGATCAACGTTACTTATTGTATGGTAGACCCAAGCTTGGATAATTAGCGTGGGACCGATTAGTAATACTGTCATATTTACGTTGCATCAAATTACGGGATAACAACTTGACCTCACAGGCTCAGATTGCACTTTTAGAATTTTATTCGAATTGTTGGCCAAAAAAAAAAAGAATTTTATTCGAATTGAAAGGCAGGTGCACACTGCTGGTAGCCCTTATATTATTGCCACATGGCAATGCACGATTGATTATCCCACCTAGACCACATAATGTGAGTGAGTCACTGTTTTTTTTTTTTGGTATATATTTGAGGGGGAGAGGTCAGGAACTTGGATGCAACAAGCAATGTTATAGTTCATCCAACTGGGTTACTTAATTCATTAATTGTGATTGAAAATTACTTTTGACATTTCACAATATGTTTTAATTTTAATTAATCATAGTTAAACTATAGATGTATTTATTAGGAGTTGTTGATCATATTTAATAGTTATGTGCATGGCAGAATTGAGTAGTGGTAACCAGTTAAACGTGGTAAATAAAAGGATAATTATAAATGAATATTGGCGACCTTACCAGCCTCTCACAAAACACTCTCACACGTGTGTGTGTGTGTGTATCCAAGATATATATGTGATAATTTTGTTTTTATAATTTTTATAAGCTATCAACGTACAAAGGAAAATTAAAGGGACACTTGTTTTGTATGATTAGTGAATGTCCTTATTTTGCATGAATTTTGGTTATATACCAAAACTTCATAATTAATGACTATCAGAAATAAAGAGGCCAAAAAACAAAAGACTATTAGAAATGGAGAGATAACATTCTTAGATATTTTAACGTACAAAATTCTAAGATATTGGAAAAAATTAAATTGTTTGTTAATAGGCGAATGTATCATTCTTGTAACCTCCTTTAATATTAAATAATGTTAATTTATTGATTGTTTGTAGAAAATTACAAGCCATATCATAAGGATCGGGGAGCCATGGCATTTTTTCACACTAAGGGAAAAAAAAGTTATCTTAATGGGAAACGCCCAAGTTGGTTAGGGGATGGATATTGGAAAGCTATTGGACCTATAAATCTGGTACAGTTGGTTATAGCCTTCTAGGAAGTCACTGGTATTCTATAGTGGAAAAGCTCTAAAGGGTGATAAGACTAATTGAAGATGCATGATCACAGTCCACAGTTCTCACAAAAGAAAAGCACGCGGAAATGACACGAGGGTTTGGATAGAGATCTTACTCTTTCTTAAAGAAAACTTAGTACCGTTTGGTGTCTTTGTCCAAAAATTTCTAACAGTTTTTGAATTGCTTACCAAACGAGGACTCAATTGTTTTTTTTTTTCTTTTTGGTTTATGATTTTGTTTTACCTCCCAATATCTACTTAATATTTAGTTGTGATTGAACGACAATCACATCTAGGTTATGAGACAGTCACAGTTAAGTTGTGACTTAATTAAAAAATTTTTAGAAAAATTATACTACAATATAGTATAAAAAAATGTCAAAACAATAATTTTACTCAAAATAATACATAGTATAGTAGTGTGAGTTGTCTTTTTCAATTTACCAAAACAGTCACAGTTAAGTTGTGACTGGATTGATTTTTTTTTAATACAATATAGTATAAATTAATGTAATATTTGTGATGTAATATTATTTTTATTGTAGTGGCATGTGATGTAATATTTGTAAATTATAATGTCTTTTACTTTATTATTTTGTTTGACTTTTCAATTAGTATTTAATCTAAAATATTATTTAATTTTGGTACATAAATTAAAATGTAAACTATTCAAAACCCCCTAATTAGAGTTTAGTTATTTCAAAACCTCCACCCTTATTAAAAATAATTCAAAACCCCCTATTAGTCATTTAAACTCTCCTAAAACTCCCTGGTCAACTAACATCCACTTATGTTTGACCCACATTTTTTTAAATATTCCTATTATAACCCTGTTATTCAAATCAGTTTTTTTTATTTCTCTCATCCTCATCCTCACGCTCTCTCTCTCTCTCTCTCTCTCTCTCTCTCTCTCTCTCTCNNNNCTCTCTCATTCCGCACCTTCTCTGTTCTCTCTCCTCTGCAAGCGGCTGTCGTCGGTGCGTGTGGTGTCGTCCGGCAACGGTTGCCAGCAAGACCACCACCATCAGCTTCGTCTTTCTCTCCTTTTTCTCCCTCTGTCATCACTCGCCCCGAATCAAGCCCAAACAGCCCAGATCGCTGCGACTACGATCGGTGGTGCTCGCCGGCGATCTGCCTTTTTCGACGGAGTTGGAATGCCGGACCACCCAAGTCTTCTTCCTCTCGACGTCTTGAGCACGATGGTATGCTCGGATTCTCTATCCGATCAGCCACAGCGGCAGATCGATGGCACAAAGGCCGCGGCTTCTCTGCCGGCGATCTGCCTTTTTCGACGGAGTTGAAATGCCAAACCACCCAAGCCTTCTTCCTCTCGACGTCCTGAGCACGATGGTGTGCTCAGATTTTCCATCTGATCAGCCACGGCGGCAGATCGAAGCCACAAAGGCCGCGGCTTCTCCGGTGGCGATCTGGCTTTTCCGGCAGCCATTTCCGTCGAGTCAGGTACTAATATTCTTCTCCTCATTGTACTCTTCAATGCTATGTGTTTGGATTGGACCAATTGATGATGAATCAAAAAACCCCAAATCGAACCTCATTGTGTGTTGTTGTAACTGTGTATTGTTGTAAATATGTATTGCTCCAAAAATGTTTGAGTTCTGTGTTCTGCGTTTTGTGTTCTGTGTTTTAGTTTAAGCTGTGGCTGTGTGAGCGTGACTGCGTGAGATTGATTTTTTTATTTATATATTTATTTATGTGCAGTTTAAGCCTACCTGTATGTGTGTATGTGTGCAGGTGTGCATTTGTGTTTGTAAATATGTATCTTATGTGTGCATCTGTGTGTGTTGTGCATGAGTGAGTGAAACAGTGTAAAAATTCAGTTTCAGTTCGTGAAAATTCAGTTTCACTCCGTGAAAATACAGTAGTTGGATAGGGAACTTTAAGCCTACATTTATTGATTAAACAGTTTCAGTTCGTGAAACAGTTTCAGTTCGTGAAACAGTTTCAGCTCGTGAAACAGTTTCAGCTCGTGAAACAGTTTCAGCTCGTGAAACATGAGTTTTAAATGAATTTTGAATGAAATTATGGTTCTGAAATATGATGAATCAAATTTGCAGGTAGAAACAGATCGAGGCAGTGGCGACTGTCGTGTACTCGTCGCGCGTGAGATGATCGGACGACGTTGTATTGTTGGCTACTCCTCTCATCTCAATGGCTTATTGTATTGTTGTTGTTTTTTTTTTTTTTATAAGGTTGCTGTGTTCTTTTTAGTGAAACGGAATTCAGTAAAAGTGTAACTGTTTTAGTGAAGTGTAATTGTTTTAGTAAAGGTGTAATTGTTTTTTAATTAAGGTGTAATTGCATTTTAGTCGAGGTGTAATTGTTTCATCACTTAATTCAGTTTCAGTAAGTGAATTCATAACTGAATTCTTCAATTTAGTGTAACTGAATTTCTGAAATTCAGTTTCAGTGTAATTGAATTCTTGAAATTCAGTTTTAGTGTAACTGAATTTTTGAAATTCAGTTTCAGTGTAATGAAATTCAATTTCAGTGTTTGATTTTAGTTTTAGTGAAATATTGAGTTTTAGCAAAAACTTCAATTCCCAAAAAAAAAAAAAAAAGTTTCACTAAAATACAGTTACAGTGACGTCAGCATGCTGACAAGCATGTGTAAGCATGCGTCAGAAGGGTAATTTAGGATTATAAGTTTTAGGGGGTTTAAAAAGAGTTTCTAAATGGGTGGGGGTTTAGACAAATTTTTTTGGTGAGTAGGGTGTTTAAAATTAGGCACTATAAATTAAAAAGTTAATGAAATTTAGTAATTAAAATCAATAGACCTTTTATCAATTGGTTTGATTTGTTTTGTTTTTTTATTTCGTTAAAATAAATTTGAGTAATACTAGAGGGACCATCTAAGTGTATCATCTCTCTAATATAGGTGGGCCCCACTTGGGTGGGTTCCACTTGGTGGGATACACGTCTATTAGAGAAATGGAACACTTAGATGGTACCCCTAACATTTTTCAATAAATTTTAATACACTCAATTTCAAAAACCATTTGAAGTTATTTTTAGTTGTTATTTCACAAATCATTCTATCAATTCTTTTTAAGGATCAACGTTACTTATTGTCAAGGAATAAAATTTCGGGTTTCGAGTAAATTTTCGATTTTTAAATTTCGACAAAAATTAGATGGAAACGATGAAAATTACTATCAAAATACGAAAATTTTGAATTAAACTTTACCATATGTTTATTTAACATATTATCTACTAAATTGATAAAAAACATTAAATAAACTAATTATATATATAGTAGACTTCATGTGATATAAGATGAATATAATGTGCGCTGGAGACAAATACTGTTAAATAAAATTAATATATTATTTATACTCTATAATCTATATATTAAACCCTATATATTTTATAATCTATACTCTATATTGTTTAGGATATGATATATGATATTATAATTTAATCCCCGTTTGAGATTGCGGTGTATGACCCAAAATCTGCTGTGGATGACAATTCTCAATCACCTACAGTAGTTTTGATGTTTGGTAAAAAATAAAAAACTGCTTTCCTCTACAATTCTCAACTCCCCACAGCAAAAGCAGAAAACAGGTTTCTAGGTGCTTTTGAAAACTGCAGTGAATCATAATAACAATAAATATTTTATTTTACTCATACTACCCTTATTGATTTCTATAATTTTTATTTGTTTATTTTAAATTAAAAAATATGTCCATTGTTAGTTATATTTTATATTGTAATAATTAATTATGATATTTTATTTGTACGATTAAAATTATAATATACTTAAAAAATAATATGAATACTTATTTAATAATGTTATACTTAAAAAAATTAATGCTAATAAAAATTTTTAGCTACAAATTTAAAAAATAAGTAAAAAAAACATTTTTGTTTTACCAAACAAATAAGTGAAATACACTTTCAGCATTATGTCCATTTTAGTAATTATACACACTCACAACACTTTTACATTAACATTTACCAAACACTTTGATATTGTTTTTTGCATTCACAGTACTTTTGAAAACATGATTTACCAAACACTCAACTGATTTACTTTACAGCTGACTTTACTTCACAGCTGTTTTACTTTACAGCTGTTTTTTCTCACAGTAATACCAAACTGGCCCTTAGGCCCTTTATGGTATTTTTAATTATTTTTATATAAAAATATATTAAAGTTTATTGATTTAGAGTTTAAAAATAACTAAACGAAACTCCAAAACGGCTAAACAAAACCCAAAACAATTTTTTTTCTTTACAATTTCCCAAATGCCCCAAACCCCAATCAATCCTAAACCTTTTAATTTTGTTCTCTTTTTTTATTATTTCTTTCCTTTTTTTTTCTTTTTCTCTTTTTTTTCCTTTTTTCTTTTCTTTTTTTTTTTTCCTTTTTTCTTTTCTTTTTTTTTCTCCATTTTTTTTTCCTTTTTTTTTCTTCTTTTTTTTTCCCCTGTGAGGCTCCATCTCTAATTCTTTTTTTCTTCTTTCTTCATCATCCCTTGCTTCTCTCTCTCTCTCTCTCTCTCTCTCTCTCTCTCTCTCTC
>QANW01006396.1:65643-77974 GCA_003254865.1 Dryas drummondii
CCCCCTACCGGCCCCCTCTCTCTCCCTTAATCTCTTCCCTACCGCCCCTGCCGCCCCCTCCTCTTTCTCCCTAGATCAGATGAAGCTGCAAACAAATGGATGAGGTCATCTCTTGATTCTCCTCTAAACAGCCATGTAAGTTTCTTTTTTTTTTTAATGTTTGAGGCTTTGAGCGTTTACATGTTTTTTGGGTGAAGAGACAGAGTTCTAAGACAAAGGGGGCTGGGTTTGTCTCACCGTCGAAAATTTCGCCAAAATTTCGAGGATTTCGGTGAAATTTCGATAATTTTGACAAAATTATCACGAAAACTTAACAAATGTGAGTTTCGATTTCGACACCCTAAAAAATCGAAATTTTCGACAAAATTTCAAAATTTAATGCCTTGCTTATTGAACGGTAGACCCAAGCTTGGATAATTAGCTTGGGACCAATTAGAAATACCTGTCATATTTACGTTGCATCAAATTACGGGATGACAACTTGACCTCACAGGCTCAGATTGCACACAGCTGGCTGGTTGACCATGTTTCCGACTCCGGCCACTCGTTGACTGGTCAATAGTCCATCTGATTAATGTTGGGACATCTCTTAGAATTTTATTCGAATTGAGAGGCAGGTGCACACAGCTGGTAGCCCTTATATTGTTGCCACATGGCAATGCACGATTGATTATCCCACCTAGACCACATAATGTGATTGAGAGTCGCTACTTCTTCTAATCTTCTTTATACTTTTTTATATTTGAAGAGGGAGAGGTCGGGAACTTGAGTGCGCGCAACAAGCAATTTTACGATCTTTCTAGATCTTTCTAGCTGGACTATTTTATTAATTGTGATTGAGAATCACTTTTGATATTTCACAATGTGTTTTAATTTTAATTAATCATAGTTAAACTATAGATGTTTTTATTACGAGTTGTTGATCATATTTAATAAGTATGTGCATGGCAGAATTAAGTAGAGTGTTAACCAGTTAAACGTGGTAAATAAATTATAAATGGATATTGGTGACCTTGCCGGCCTCTCACACGTGTGAGTATATACAAGTATATATGTGATAATTTTGTTTTTATAATTTTTATAAGCTATCAACGTACAAATTAAGGACAATGGACACTTGTTTTGTATGATTAGTGAATGTCCTTATTTTGCATGAATTTTGGTTATATACCAAAACTTCATAATTAATGATATCAAAAATAAAATGGCCAAAAAAAATAAATTTTGTTTTTATAATTTTTATAGGCTATCAACGTACAAAGGAAAAGGAACACTTGTTTTGTATGATTAATGAATGACCTTATTTTGCATGAATTTTGGTTATATACCAAAACTTCATAATTAATGATTATCAGAAATAAAGATGGCCAAAAAACAAAAGAGTCAAAAGACTATTAGAAATGGAGAGATAACATGTATAAATATTTTAATGTACAAAATGATAAGATATTGGAAAAAATTAAATTGTGTAGGGTACTGTATATAAGAAAATTGTCAAATTGAAAGATTCTGGTTCCAAATTCAGAAACAACCAAATGATCAAAGAAAGACACAAGGAGATCATCCTCCACAAATATCATAAATGACTTCTTTACAAAGTGGTACATATGATACAGGTGTGTTGTACTTCATTTCACACTTTCAAAATCTTCTTCAATTATGTACTTTTTTATTGGAAAAATTAATTGTTACAGTAACACCATAGTTTTCTTATTAAGCAAAAAAAAAAAACATCTGCAAGCCTTTGGTTATCACATATATATTTTTGTATACAGGTTCTGTTGACCAAAATATTGTACCACCCCAAAATCCTCAGCATTCTCGACAATTTAATGGATATCAACAACAACAGTATCCAGATTTTTTAAATTTACTAACAGATTTCGATGATCAATGGTTTACATACTTTAACAACTAACTTGCCAAAGGTATTATATATGCAGGGTGTTAAGCATCTCGGTTAGGCCTTTGATTTTTGTTATATATATTGGAGGGAATTGAATCATGAACATATATATCATATTCTTAACTCATTATTCCCACCCACCCACGTTCACCACTTATACTAATCCCAAAGGCTTAAGTTAGGTTTTTTTTTTTTTTGCAACTCCCCATACTTTTGGCAACGGATATGCAAATCATGTTAATGCTATAACTTCTGCACAATGCTAATGGATAATTGTCTTGTTTGCTTTGTGTTGGTTTCATATATATTACTAGCTAGTTTAAAGATCAATGTTACTTAGTAATACCTGTCATATTTAGGTACGTTGCCTAAGCTTGGATATTTAGCTTGGGACCAATTAGTAATACCTGTCATATTTAGGTTGCTCAAGGACTTGGGGTAGGCCAGTTGGCCAAGCAGTTGTGCTGCTCCCCACCTCACCGGGTTTCGATCCCCCCTCCCCTTTCTAGGCCTCACCTTGGCCTCCCTTTGTAACCCAAAAAAAAAATTACGAGATGACAACTTGACCTCACAGAATAGTCCATCTGATAAATGTTGGGACATCTTTTAGAATTGGATTTTTTTTTTTTAATTTTAGTATGCCTTGTCTTAGTACTCAATTTTTATTAAAAAAATTAGGATTAAATATTAAATTTTAATAATTTTTTGGTATAGTATGAAGATCATATAATATTTCAATTGAACTACAAAATTTAAATATAGTTTTTTAGATTAGGTCACAAATATGTTAACCCATTTTATTTGAGCCTTTTTCATTTGACATTTTTATCCTTTAGCCCACATATGATGAGTATTAATTAAAATTTATAAGGTTTTGACAAAATTGCCCTTGAGACTTTTGTATTATCTTGAAAATTTGCTAATGTAGTCTCAACATCACATTTAGTTGTGACTATACGACACTCACAACTTCAATTTAGTTGTGACTGAACGACCGTCACATTTAAGTTGTGAAACAGTCACAATTAAGTTGTGATTTAATTGAATTTTTTTAGAGAAATTATACACAATATAGTATAAATAGAGGTCAAAACAATACTTTTACTCAAAATAATATATAGTATAATAGTGTGAGTTGTCTATTTCAATTTACCAAGACAGTCACAACTTAACTGTGCATTGATTTTTTTTAAATATAATATAGTATAAATTAATGTAATATTTGTGATGTAATATTTTTTTTATTTTTTTTATTGTAGTGGCATGTGATGTAATATTTGTAAATTCTAATACCTTTTACTTTATTAATTTATTTAACTTTTCAACTAGTACCTAATCTAAAATGTTATTTAATTTTGGTACCTAAACTAAAAAGTTATTGAAATTTATTAGTTAAAATAAAGGGTCCGTTAACATACAGATATTGGTACCTAAATTTATTAACCAAAACCACCTAAAGTCTCATTCTTTTTTGCGGGCCAACTACCACAATCCTATTATTCATTTGCGGACACCCACTAGATCCCAAAATACCATGTAGACACCACATCACCACCATCACTAGATCCCAAAATACCATCCGAAAATAGACATAACAAAAACATAACATGCAGACATCTTCCAAAATACCAGCATCAACGCATCATCAAAAAATAGAAACTGAAACTGCAAGTCCGCAACTCCAATAAACTGCAGTTTCAACTCTAATAAATTGCAGTTTATGTAGTTTCAGTTCACTTACAATTCCAGAAACTGCAGAAAGTTCACTTGCAAAAACTGAAACTGCAAGTCCGCAACTCCAATAAACTGTAGTTTCAACTCTAATAAATTGTAGTTTCTGCAGTTTCAGTTTACTTACAATTCCATAAACTGCAGTTTCAATTTACTTACAATTCCAGAAATTGCAGTTTCAGTTCACTTGCAGTTCTAGAAATTGCAGTTTTCTGCAGTTACAGAAACTGAACTAAACAAAAAAATGAAGAACATAAACATACTCATGCACAGACCTTGATAAGAAGAGAGAAAATTCGAGATCTGAATTATTTGATTAATTGATAAATTGGATCGAAATCGGTGGCGGGCAGCAACAAAATGGAAAAGTTGGATGACGAACAGATCGCGGAGCTGGGGGAGATGTTTGGATCGTTCGATGGGAACAAAGACGGGAGCTTGACGCAGCTGGAGCTGGGGTCTCTTCTGCGCTCGCTAGGGCTAAAGCCGAGCCCTCACCAGCTGGAGGCTCTCATCCAAAAAGCCGATCAGAACTTCAACAGACTCGTTGAGTTCTCCGAGTTCGTGGCGCTAGTGGAGCCGGACCGCGAGCTAGGTGCATATCCGTACACCCAAGACCAGCTCAAGAAGATGTTTAGGATGTTTAAGAGAGTGATGAAAGAAAAGATAAATTTCAGAAATGAGGGAGAGAGAGACACGTGAGAGAGTTTAAGAGAGTTTTGAAAAAAATTAAAAAATTAGCAACCATTGGATTGCTTTGATGGTTAATACCAATTGGTACCAACTCAAAGTGACTTGATTGTTAATAAAACTAACTTGATTGTTATATATTAACAATAGTGGTATTAGAAGTTAAAAAGCATAGCAAAGATGTAGTAATGAGTAATTATTTCTAAAATAAATGGACGTATTTTTATTTTGTGTCTAATAGGTACTTAAGTGAATTTCTATTAAAATTATTAGACAGAAATTAAGGACAATATAATCACTTCAAAAAAACTATATTTTAATTATTTTCTTTTATATGTTTAAAAGAAAAAACAATTTTAACCTCTCTCCACCTCCTGCTACTCACCCGCCCACCACTCTCCCTTTCCTTTCTCCTCATCATCCCTCCCCCCCTCTAGTTTTTATTTTGGTTTGCTGATTGTGGGTTTTTTGTTTTTGAATCTGATTTACAGATTTGAAAGGAGAAGGGAAGAGAGAGAGAGAGAGCGAAGAGAGAAGAGATAAGAGGGGGGAAGAGGGGCTTGCCGCCATTGATGGGGGGTCAGCCGATGCAGAAGGGGGGAGGGAGGTCGGTGCAAATCCAGAATGAGAAAGGAATAGAGAGAAGGGGAGAGAAATAGAAGGATAGAAAGAGAAGAAAAAAAAAAGGGAGGGGGAAGAGAAGGCCGCCGGCCAGTGCAAATGTTGGTGAGAGGGAGGGGGTGTGATGGATGGGTAGGTTGCCGATGGTGGAGAGAGGTTGGGGGGCTGGGTTGTCCACGGTGGAGAGAGATTTGAGTTTTTGATTTTTTTTTTTTCCTTTTCCACAATATGCAGAGCAAGGAAGGGGGGAGGGTCAATGGAGGAGAGATGGAAGGGAGAGTGGTGGACGGGTGTTCAATTTTTTAAACACAAACCTGAAAATTGAAAACTGAAAACTCAAAGCTCAGCTCTACAGCACTCAGCAACCAAAGTAATGAAATTGCAAATTTCTCAATAAAACCCATATATTATCAATTCATCATTTTCATACTAGTACACTGTAAATCTCCAACCAACATTACCCAACAAAGAATAAGAGGAAAAACATAAAGAAAAACAAACAACCCACTAAAACAAAAATCAAGAGGTACACCAAATAGCAGTGGTTTATTGTTGTTGTGAAAGTAATAGATTGTTTTGATTTTCAGTTGATGGGTTTGAGGTCCAGAGGTAGCTGCCTTTTTCACTTTTAAATATATAAAAGAAAATAATTAAAATATAGTTTTTTTGAAGTGAAAATTTACTTGGGTATCTATTAGACACAAAATAAAAGTTTAAGTACTTAATTGAGACAAATAAAAGTCAAAATACTACATTAACACAATGGTAAAAATTTAGGTACTAAAATTAAAAAAAAACCCTTTAGAATTTTATTCAAGAAAGGCACATGAATCCTATATAAAGTACATGCTTTTGATCATGGAGATTATCCTTTGACAAAATCATATATAATTTGTTTACCGTCCAACTAAAATGGCATATGATATGGATATGTAATTCTCCATTTTCACATTTTCAAAATATTTCTTAAACCTTATAATATTATATTAGAAAAATTTATTGTTGTGTGTGGCAGTAATATCATGCCTATTGTATTGAGTAAACAATTTTTATCATAACATGATGATACACTGGAAGGCAAAAGCTGATCTTATATATCATGGGGAATGCAATTCACATTTTTCAATCTACATTCTTTATCAACCTTTTTTTTTTTTATTATTATCATTTCACATTGTATTTTCATGATCAAAACCGTTCAATTTTTAGATCATTCTATGAAAATTATCTCTGCAAAAAATCAACTAAATCAAAAATCGATCGTTTCATGATTACATAATTATGATTGTCAAAAACTAATATTTTGGGGTAATTTCTTGTTATTATTCTTCTATTCATGGAAGGTTTATATAGAAGAAACTTTAAGCTCTTACACAAAGTCAACTAATCTGTCTTAATTACAAATCTAACTTAATTGCGAATGCATGATTTTAAACATCCAATTATGTAGCACATTAGGCAATTTGACAGGACCGCCCCCGGATTCCAACCTGAAATCCGAAGAGGTCATGTGTGATCCAAAATCAAGAGAAATCCTATCGAAAATTCGGCAGAACCTCCCTTGAAAATGGATTAACCCAAAATTTTATTTTCCTGTTAAAGCACTTCTAAAAACTTCAACAAAAAATAAGGTCTTACCCACAACAAGTAATACAAATCTAATTAGAGCATATCTAATCCACTATACAATCATATCCCATTTTATTTATTTCAAGAAACCTTGATCCTATTATACCAATAAGCTGGAGGTGAGTAACTCGAATGCTTCAACGTGGTACGGTTCGACCTCAGTGATCACTACTTCCTGGGAGGAATGTCAAAAATAAAACAAAACGAAGGAAATGTGAGATAACTCTGAGTGAGTGGACGTGTTAAGAAAACAAAATATAAAATTATTTATCCTTTTAGAAGTCTTAAAATAAAAATCTCTAAAACCTCACAATCGTTCCTTGCAATTCCCCAGTTTTAAAACCATTTCGCAATCCATTTTCGAAAATCATCTCGAATAAACCTCGATATACTGAAAAAGCAATAAAACTTTCCAAGCTGAGAAATGGCAAATCTGAACTGAAATTATCTTTATAAACTGATATCTCAAAACTCTTATACTTAAAACTCAAACTATACTTGTACCCGTACTGCAAACAATGTCCTGGCCACAATCCCACGCACGGGCAGGCTCAAATCCTGGCTACAATCTCGTACGGATGACCCTTCCGCACGAGCAAACTCGTATCCTGGCCACAATCTCGTACGGAGGGGTCTCTCCGCATGAGCAGGCTCACATCCTGGCCACGATCTCGTACGGAGGGGTCACTCTGCACGAGCAGGCTCACATCCTAGCCACGATCTCGTACGGAAGGGTCACTCCGCATGAGCAGGCTCACATCCTTGTCGATTTATTCTCATGATCTAAATCCTATACTTAGCATTCTCTAACATAGAGCAGAAAATCACACAAAACAGACAATTCATTAACGGTAGTCTACATTAAACTCCAATAATTATCACTCACTGTTTAACTACGTAAAAAACCGAAATGCCTTTCACGGCGCCATTGCTCGGATTTCTAATCCGGCAGCATAACGGCATCGAAAATGAGATTTTCCGAGCCCATGCACCTGTTAAGACCAGACAATCAACAATTTCATAAACCATAAATACAAATGGGCCGTTAAGAGACCGAGATGGGCGGTAACCACCACGCACGGTGGCTTCCCGGCCTTAAACAACACAGAAATTTTCACATAACTCACCAAACCACCTCAGAGGGTCTCCTAGAAGTTCAATTTAGACAAAATGAGACAAACGACCGCTGACCCGCCGCCACAAGTGGCGGAGGCAGTGGTGGCAGCGGCGATAGATCCTAAAAAATTTGTTTTTCCAACTAAAAATCAACCCCAATCAACTTAGGCACTTCAATTGGACGAAAAACAACTCAGAAATCATTCAAATATGTTCAATTCAAGGTAAATCCGAAATGGTTACAAGCCCTAAAATTTCAAATCTTCAGATTCTCAAAATTTACACGCAAGAACAAGGGGGAAAGAGAGCCCATACCTAGAGGATCATTTCTCGTAACTGGATCAAGGGCCAAATCTCGCCGGAAAAGCTCGAACTGGCCAGAGAAGCCGCCGGCCTGAAATTTCTCGATCTACCGCCATGAGGGGTCGTCGGAGCTAGGGGAGGCCATGGTTGAACTCGCCGGGGCCTGGTGAAGAAAACCCAAGTGGTCGCTGGTCCGGAATCCGCCGGAATAGTCTAGTCACCGCCGATGGCAGTCGGGTCTGCTCGAGTTCGCACGCCGTTGTCGCTGACTTTCTGTGCTGGATGCTGCCACCGGGAGGAAAAGGAGAGAGAGAGAGAGAGAGACGAAGCCAGCGCCACCGATCTCGCCGCCATCCGCCATCGGACGGCAGAGAAATCAAGGAGAAAGAAAGAGAGAAAAAAACGAAGTCGGGGAGGGGGAAGAACCAGCCCGAGAGGAGAGAGAAAATAATGCTCCCCCAGAAATTTTTGGATTTTGGGTATTTAAAACCCACTCATGAAAAATTACAAAATTGCCCCTGCCTTCAATTGCCCGTATCTCTCAAACCGTAACTCGAAATGATGCGTGCTACGTGTCTATGAACTCGTTGGCTCGAGACCTATGCAACATGCTCAAAGTCAAAGACGAAAGCCCATTAATTTTGAAAGTCAACTTTGGGGTCAAATCTAATTTAAAACGAAAATTTAAAAATAAATCCTAAACATTTTATTTCTCAATAAACCCCCAAAGTAAATAAAAAAAAAATTTCCAAGGTTGCAAAAACTGAACCTCCTTAAAATCCTCTTAAAACCAAAGTTAAATAAAATTTAAACTTTTAGTAAAATTTAAGTCGGGTCGTTACACAATTAACCTCAATTAATGACAAAAATTGACTCTACGCCATTAATGGCAGACACTAATTTCAACACCCCCCCTCAAGCTGGACATAGATATTTCAAATGTCTAGCTTGAAGAGTATCTTTTCATCTAGACCCAACAACATTGATCTTGTCTCGATCAATCAGTCACGATCTACTCTATTGCTTCTCTTTGTCTTGGAAAAAACTTCTCCTTCTGTTAGTTTCTAGGATTTGTTATATTGGCTATTTTTCTTGTCAAAACCATTGTATTTATTTTTATTTAATCACTCATAAGATCTAGGCTAGATTAAGGACAAGATCAGTTGTATTGAAGAAGTCAAGAATGAACAAAGACTCAAGGAATACTGCACTTCATTCATTTCATGAAAATAACAGTTTTTTGTCTATTTGACTAGTCATTCACTGAACATAAAGAACAATGTTTTTCACGTACAGTGGTTGATACTTAAGTCACAGTCACTACAGTGGGGCCATTTCGGGTTTTACTTTTAAAGCCCATTTCATTGAAAGCCCATTTTCTGTTTTTTTACTAAATATGCATGTGCATTGCACATGGCTTAGTTCCCCCAATGTATCAATCAGATCTGATTGCATCTTAGTCATTCACGCCACACACTTACACACACATAAGCACTATTCATCATCTTCTCAATTTCTGATTTTTGCAAAACAAAGCAATATTGGTTTTTACAGCTCCTCATTCCTATCCTTAGTAATACTAGGATACCCCTCTAAGACAAAAGGAATATGCCCCTCATTCGTCTCTTGTGGACAGCCATTGATTGGCTTCCACGTGGCTTGGGCAAACATGGAAATGGTGTGTGTGTGTGTGTACGGGTATATGTAGTACTCTGTTCAAATCTTTTCGTGGGTGTCTATGAGCATTTCAAGTGGGTATTTTCGTGGTTTTATGCCTGGGTATTTTTCAGGTTGAGTGCTCATCTTTTATTAAGTTAGAAAATGTTTTTATTTTCAAAATCAAAATGATTTTCTGAACTTGTTTGTTTCATCTAAAAATCTGAATGAGCTTGAGTGTTTAAATCTTGGGTACGTTAACATGCAGGTACTGATACCACAAATTATTAACCAAAACCACCTAAAGCCCTTTTGTTTCTTTGCGGGCCAACTACCACAATGCTAATATTCTTTTGCGGACACCACGCCCAATAGATCCCCGCGCCACAGTAAAGCCCATCTGCCAGCGCAATGTTTTGACGAAAATAGGGATAACAAAAATCAAAAATCCCTGCCGTGTCCTCACCAACTGCAACATGCCAAAACAACAAGGTCCACCTATTATAAGCCCAAGACTCGAATACACAGCCCAACCAAACTTTACAAGGCCCACCCTATTACAGAAACCGCCTCTTCCAAATAACTGAATGCAAACCGTTTATCATCTCTACTTTTCCGATATCACGTCATCATAACACAAAAAATACATGAACTAAAAATCGAGAACACCAGAGCAACTATTCGTCTGCTTTACTGAATCTGCAGAAAGGTAAGCCCTAATCCCTTAACTACACCATTCTATGTTTTAGAATAACAGCATTTTTGTTTGCATTTTGATCTCTGTCACTTCGAACACTGCAGTTGCAGTTTCAGAAAACCTAAAAATCAAGAACACCAAAAGCAACTGTTCGTCTTCTCTACTGAATCTGCAGAAAGGTAAGCCCTAATCCCTTAACTACACCATTCTATGTTTTAGAATAACAGCATTTTTGTTTGCATTTTGATCTCTGTCATTTCGTACACTGCAGTTGCAGTTTCAGAAAAAAAACCCAATTCAATTTGTGGTATACTCTGCAGTTTCAATTCAAAATGTTGCAGTTTCATTAATAACATGAAAGGTCAATTTGTAGAATAATATGTTATAGTTTCAATTTGTGATATAATCTGCAGTTTCAGTTGAAAAATGTTGCAGTTTCAGTTGAAAAATGTTGCAGTTTCATTAATGGTAGCCTAGGATAATTAATTCTAGTTTCAATTTGTGGTATACTCTGCAGTTCCAATTCAAAATGTTGCAGTTTCATTAATAACATGAAAGGTCAATTTGTAGAATAATATGTTATAGTTTCAATTTGTGATATAATCTGCAGTTTCAGTTGAAAAATGTTGCAGTTTCAATTCAAAAATGTTGCAGTTTCAATTAACTTTCTCTTTACTATTCCTATGCGGATGACAAAATCAAATGAGAGTCCAACAAAACGAAAGTTCAAAATTGGAGCAAGAAAAAAAGTACCTATACAAAGGAAGGGAACAAGGTCATCGCCAAGACTACAGAAACTCAAGAAAAATGACCAAAGTCAGGAGGGACAAACTCAGGCCGAACAACCTCCAAGTCAAACAAAGAAATATGCAAAGAAGAGGCCAGGAAAGAAACAAGAGAGCAAATAAGAAACAGAAATCAAAAAGGAGCAAAACAAAAAGCCACAAAAAGTACCAAGAAGCCAAAATCCAGATTATGTCCAGTACAGATCAAACCTGACTGCGTTTCAGAAACTAATGAGCAGGCACATGGAAAAAATTAGAGAAAGAAATGATGTCCAAGAACAGCTGAAGAAAACCCCTTTTTGGAACCTGATAAAGGCTTACATAGATGGACTTGTGGGAGAGGAAGACTGCAAGAAATCAAACTGGCTGATCACAAGAATGATAAAGTGCTTTGATCAAAACAGAAAAAAGTTCAAATTTGGAGACAAATTTGCAACAATTAAAACAAAAGATGTGGCAAATATCTTGGGAATCCCAACCACAGGAAAAGAGAGAAATGAAATACCCAAAACAAAAGAAGCAAGAAGACATAAGTCCAAATTTGTTGAAAAGTACTTCATATCTTGTGACAGAGTGATGAAGACAAATATAGAGAGATCTATGGAGCACACAATTGATGAAAATATAGAAGATGGGGCAAGAGATTATGCAATACTTACATGTCTCCACCTCATATGTACGAGTTTCTTTGGGAATTCAAGTTCGTCAGCTTCATAGACGTTGATACAATGCTGTGAAGACTTGAATAGAATTAGAAACTACAAATGGGCAGAAGGAATCAAAGACTACCTAATCAACTTCATGCAGAGACCAAGGGAGGGAGACAAAGCAACTGCAATTGCTGGATGTTCAGTCATAATACTGGTATGAAAAGAGACACTCAAACTAAAGTTTACAATAATTCAAACTTTGAATTTCGATATGTATTAACAATTACTTCGATTTTGACAGTATTGGATATGTGAGAGAACAAACCTCATTAAACCAATAAAAGGGAGGGGGGATGAAACAATACCTGTAGCAAAGTGGTGCCTTGGAACCCTCGCAGAGAAACTGGCATCAATGGAGAATGATGAAATTGAGGTAAACTTATATTAATTTGTACCTGAAACAAAACAAAACAAAAATGCATTACTACTTATCTTATTCTTTCTTTATATAATTAAACAGATACAACAATCAGATGATGATGATGAT
>QANW01006396.1:84817-112893 GCA_003254865.1 Dryas drummondii
TTAAATCTTTTCATATATTTTTCAAACACATTTATTTTAGATTTTAGTTGAAGGATTCTATATCAACCTCTTCATGCCTCTTGCTTGAGAAAGTTGATTTTCTTTTTTAAAGAATCCAAAATTTGCATATCATGTTGATACATTGATGAATCTGCTGGGCTTGGTGTGAATTGATGTCATGGGTTGATGAGCTTGGAGTTGGACCTGCCTTCTTCATGAATGACCAATTGCCTTGCTTATGGAAGTTGCACAAAGGGGTAAGAAGCTGCCACTTAGTTTAGGACTTAGTGATTAAGTTTGTGTGCTGTATGCTCCCTTTGTATTGAATCTCCTCTATAGTGGATTGTCCGGTCAGCTGAAAAAGACCCCCAGTTTTTACCCTTTGTGGTTTTTCTGGGTGAATATCTTGTGTGCATTCGTCTCCCTTTTTGTGTTGTTATGCTTACTGACTCACTCAACTTTTAAACACAAATCTGTACTGTAGCTATATGCTTGAAATTTATATATGTCTTATAGAACTGTCTAGCTAATCACACACCACTGTAGTTGTGGATAACACTGGGATGCCTACTGTGATGGGTCCTCTGAGTGTATAGGATGTCACTTGATCCTTTGGTGTGTTTGATTTGTGTTGTTTACAAAAGTGATTTTTTGGTTTTAGAAGTCAATCTGGAGTTTCATATTTTAGTTACTGAATCGTCTGAGTTGTGTCTGTTTGACTAGTTCCTGAATGATCACATAAATCAAAAATTGGGGTCCGATCACTGAAAGTGAAATTAATCAAGTTTATTAAGTGAATAGATCACCTAATACAAACTTTCACCTTCTTCTTACTTCTCCTTGTTTCAGAAAAGACTTTTCCTTCTTACTTTTTTTTCATAACAACATGCCTCACATACAGACTATCAAAATGATAGAAATTTTGTGGAAAATTCTGAAATCCAAATATTGAAATTTTATGGAAAAATCTCGAAACCCAAGTATGGAAATTTTATGGAAAACTTCCGAAACCCAATAACTCTTTTCATCTCTCTTTTTTCTTTCCTTTTTTTTTTATTTTTTATTTTTATTTTTTCTCCTTCTCCTTCTTCTTTCCCGACATAAAATAATCACCATTACCAAGACCAATCTTCATTCCCATAGCAGGTTGTATTGGCGAATGAAGTTGAGCCCTGGGCTTGAACTGGTGATGGACTAGAACCAGAGAAATTTGAAGGAACTAAATCTGACATTTTTTTTCCTTCATTTTCTTTTTGAACCCAAAAACCCCCAAAACAACCAATCCCCAATTATTTAAGAAATTTTAGAAGGAAATTGAGGTTGGCTCTGATACCATGTCAAAAACTAATGTTTTGGGGTAATTTCTTATTATTATTCTTTTTCTCATTGGAGGTTTATATAGAAGAAACTTTAAGCTCTTACACAAAGTCAACTAATCTGTCTTAATTACAAATCTAACTTAATTGCGAATGCATGATTTTAAACATCCAATTCTGCAGCACATTAGGCAATTAACCTCAATTAATAACAAAAGTTGACTCTACGCCATTAATGGCAGACACTCATTTCACCAGTGATCAAATAAACAGATGATTTTAGTAATAATTTGATTCACTGTTTGTTTATTTGATAAAAATTACATGACCAAATAATTTTCGATTTAATTAATTTTTTTTATATCAATTTTTAAAGAATAATTTATAAAATAAACGATTCTCATCATAAAATTATACTACGACAATAATAAAAGAAAAAATCAGTAAAAAAAATACATTGAAGAAGAATATGGATAGCATTACATGCCCATATATCATTACTGGCTTGGCTGACTGGGCGTGGATACCGAAAGCTACTCGTACAAGAGACAACTTGATTTTTGCTTAAGTGGCAACATAGGATTGATCATTATCTCGACTAGAGCACATAATCTGATTGAGATAGAATACCATTTGCTAGTCTCTTTTAACTTTAGTGTAGGAATGTCATTTCACTGAATAGATGTCATGTTTTATATTTTAATTAAATTATAGTTAATATGTACGCGTGTTAAGTGGAATGGTAATTGGTCAAAACTGGTGAACAAATTATTCCCAATGCAGTGCATATGTATAAAGAGGAGCTCAAACAACCTAGAAAGCGAAAATGCAACTGTGCATGCAGTTTTCATTTTAAATTCAGAAAAACACAGGACCACCATTAATATTGGTTATAATTAATAATTTAATATGGGAATGGAAGCCATTTTTAGTCTTTTATTAAAATTTTTGCTATCCAGTTGTCTGGTTCTCTCATCCCACCTCCACCTAATTAGTACCCCACCAATGCACCATTTTTCAGTTCTAATAAATTTTGCTAGCCCTTTCCGTCCAAAAAAGACGGATTCTAAGGTTTTTTCCGGGTTATAAAGAGAGAGTTTTATTCAATAAAGATTAGTATGAGTTGATATCTCTATCTAATAATATGTTATTAAATATTATAATGTATATCATAGCATTTATATTTTTATACTTTATCATATACAAATTTATCTAAGTTTAATAAAAATTTTATCTCTTAAAATATCTAGTCATCCCTTATCCTTATTATAAAAAAAATTTATCTCTTATAAATTTGCACAATACAAGATCTCATACTTGTTTCCTTCTACTTCAAAGACTCTGTATAATGAAATCGCTTTATTGAACAAAAAAAAAACTCAAAAACCACTTAATTTTGAGCAAAAGCATGAATCACAACAGAAAAAAGTAAATAGATCAGGATCATATTCCCCGTGGATGGGGATTTACAATTAAGCAACTAGTGGGCAGCCAGATTAAAACAGGCTAGACTTGGCAAAAATATTCTAGAAGAATCTGGTTCAAACTTAGAAAACTCAAATGTTTGACATGGTCTGTCACTTTCTGATAAAAAGTAAGACACAGTCTATTACTTGAGCAGGAAATACAGATCTGTGGTTTAACTTAGAACCATGTTTTGATTTGAAAATTAAATAAAGAAATAAAAACAAAGGTTCATGCATGTTATGGAGCTGGTGAGCCACTGGCCTGATTGGAACTCGCTAGAATTTCTTTTCTATTCATACATACAAATATGACTTTTTATATCTATTTGCGTGTGGAAGTTACCAACTTACTAGATGTGGCTAATTCTAGACCACTGTCCTCCACCATATTGTTTTTTTTACTGATTTTGTTCGTCGGTCTGAAACTGCTTGTTTAATTAATTAATTATCTTTTTAATTTGTTATAATAAATTATAAATTCTGAATTTTAAACGCTCAACTCTTAAATCTAAGAGAATTCTCTTTGAAAAAAATTATTTTGTATAACTGTAACATGATTACGTAATGTAACTAATACACGTATTATTATTATGAGTGAATTACAAATAATTACAACATTAATAACAAAAGTATTGGTGAAAATTCTATTTCTTGAAAAGTGGTTCAGCGTAGCTTGAGAAATTGCATTGTGGTTTCCTTTCCACCAAACCACTTTGGCATAAAAATGATTTGGTGCAACAAAAAGTATATTTTGGCATCCAGCTGGTTACATCTAGCTCACTTCAACCCCACACGCTCACCACCAACAATTCACAAAAATGTAATACAAAGAACCTTCCAACACACGCAATCCCTATGCCTATATAAATGGCACAACTAAGATCACCCTTTGCCAGTCAAATTAAGCAAACCCTGTCTTACCTTATACAAGTCCTACTTCTCCTAAAACCAAGTACTTGAGGCAATTATGGCTTCTTCTTCATCTCCTCAACCCAATGTTCCAGTTCTGTTGCTCTTGATCACTAGCTGTTTGATGGTTGCCTCAACTGGAAACTTGAACCAGGACTTTCAGATTATATGGGGTGATGGCCGCGCTAAGATACTAAACAATGGCCAGCTTCTAACTCTCTCGCTTGACAAGGCCTCTGGCTCTGGCTTTCAATCCACCAACCAATATCTTTTTGGAAAGATTGTTATGCAAATCAAGCTTGTCCCTGGTAACTCTGCTGGCACTGTCACTGCCTATTATGTAAGTTGTTATTATATATACTTTTCATATATTTGTTGGTTCATTTTAGAGCTCCATGCTAATTATATTGCTAATGCAATTAATTTGTATGCTGCAGTTACGCTCAGAAGGGTCTTCATGGGATGAGATAGACTTTGAATTCTTGGGGAATCTCAGTGGTGACCCTTATATTGTTCATACCAATGTTTTCAGTCAGGGCAAAGGCAACAGAGAGCAGCAGTTCTACCTCTGGTTCGACCCCACTGCTGAGTTTCATACTTACTCTGTTCTTTGGAACCCCCAACACATTGTGTAAGTGCTCTAAGTATATATTCATGTCCTCTTCCCAAACAGTCTGACATATAAGCTGTCTCAATGTACATTCATGTTCTCTTTCCAAACAGTCTGACATGTAAGACTGTCACAATTTACATTTATGTTCTCTTCCCAAATAATCTGACATGTAAGGATTTATAATGTCATAAATTTTCTTGTTAAATATCTCACATCATGATATATATATATATATATAGTTGGGTCGGACAATTTATAGATTTTGTACAATCCTCCCCTCACAGGCCGATTTTAAGGGTGAGTTAGGCCCATGAGAGCTATAACATGATAGTGCCCATAATTGTCAATAATTATTATTTGAATGTGTAGTGCTGTTAGATATTTCAATATTTGAGAAGAGCGCATCTTTTATGGTCTTCTATACTTAAAATATTTTTATGGTCTTCTATACTAAAAAATACCATTGTTTTCTTTGAAGTCTTGATTGAAATTTTGTGTGGTTTTTGTCTTGCAGCTTCTATGTTGATGGCACACCCATTAGAGAGTTCAAGAACTTGGAGTCCATTGGTGTTGCATACCCAAAGAACCAGCCCATGAGGATACATTCCAGCCTCTGGAATGCTGATGACTGGGCCACAAGAGGAGGTCTGGTCAAGACAGATTGGACCCAAGCTCCCTTTACTGCTTCATATAGGAATTTCAATGCAGATCAGGCTTGTGTATGGTCCTCGGGTTCCTCTTCATGCAGTTCAAATTCTAACACAACTAGCTCTGTATTGCTCTCACAAGAATTGGACTCCACAAGCCAAGAGAGGCTTCAATGGGTTCAGAAGAATTACATGGTTTACAATTATTGCACAGACACGGAGCGATTCCCACAAGGCCTCCCTCTTGAATGCACTGCCAGCAACACATCCTAGAGTGAAGTCCACCAAAGCTACCCCCTGTTTCTTGTAATGCAAGCCAATTTTGTAAAAGTTGAATTTTGATTCATTAAATTATTTAGTTGTACGTTATTCAAATTTGTATATGCATATCCTACAATTAATGTAATATGTGAGATGTCATATTTTCTTTTTGTTACAATGTTATTCAATAAGCATTTCTATTACAATGTGCATATATGCTACTTTTTTTTTGGCCCAGAATGTATATACATATATATATGTATCGAATGAAGGATCATTTTCACATTCTGATCAATTCATTAAGCATTATAGCAAATAAAAGGTATACATTAAGTTGGAACTACTAAAATATTAACCCGTTCTTTTTTTTTTTTTTGGCCAAGAAAATATTAACCTCTTCAACTTGAATAAAAGAGAAAAAAAAAAAAAGAGAGAAAAAACTCTAATTTTTTGTATGCGGTGGTTTTGGTATCCCAGGCTAGTGATTTGGCCGTTTTAGTTGGTGGGGTCCATTTCTTAATTGTAGGAAACTAGAGAGGGTTTGTCCCTTTCTTGATCTTAGGAATGGTTTGTCAAGGGTTTTATCATAAACTCTAGTTTTGTTTTGTTTGTTTTATGTGGTCGTGCCTATTTTTAAGTCTACGATTATATTCTGTAGCCTTGAAGCCAAGAACAAAGAAAGGTAATGGGTATGGTGCAGATTCACAAGAAGCCTGTTGTTGTTTTCCCTATTAAATTAAGAATGATTGTGGTTCAATTGGAGAAACTACGTTATTAATTGATTAAGAATTCGGTTTTTTGTTTTAGATTTCTTAGCAGTTAAACATGTGTACAAATTGTAGATGCGGTTTTTCTTTTATTTTTATCTTGGAAGACTCTCCTCAAGCATGCTTAATAATTAATTGTTCAGCGGAGGAGATCATATCATTGTTTCTTTTGGTTAGAGGATAGCCCTGCATGGCTTATGTATTGAATTCACTCTGTGTATCGTATAACCAATAGTGATTTTAAATCAAATTTAGTTTTTTCTTCAAAAACATAAAGTTGGAACTATTAAAAATATACATCAATACCGGTTTATGCAAGGTATTAAATTTCATTTTTTTGGGGTTTCGAAATCGAAACACATGTTTAACAATTTTTCGTGAAGATTTTCGCTGCAATTTCGGCAAAATATTTATCAAAATTTATCGAAATTTTCCTATTTTCTATTTTCTTCAATTTTAGAAATTCACAAAAAATAGCTTGAGACTCCAAATAATTCACCGAAAAATTCTACGGACTCGTATTGATGAATACTAATTTCCTATAATCTCAAAATGGTCAAACTACTTTCAAAAAAATTATGAAAAATCTTACTCTCATAATGTAATTTTTAAAAAAATAATAATCGTCAAATTCTTGAATTTTCATTTTCTAAAATTCATTTCCACACAACTAAGCTTTAAAACCACAACCAAAGGTCTAAGTTAGTTAAAATAAACTTAAGAAAATTTCTAATTCCTTTAAACAAACCTTAAAACAAGTTTGAAAAATTTAAGTAACAAACTGACCATAAGCCAAAATTTGGGTTGTTACACTTACTGAAGACAAAGCTTGGCTGGGTGAGAGGCACGAGAAAAAAGGAAAGAAAGATAAAATAATTAAAAAAAAATACTAAAGAGAGAGGCACGGGGAAAAAAAGTAAGGAAAGAAAAAAAACAAAAAAAAAAAAAGAGGGAGGTTTGGGGCCTTTGGCAATTAGAAAAAAAAAAAGATTTGGGATTTCGTTTAATTATTTTAAACCTTAAACTCTAATACATTTTTATATAAAAAATAATTAAAAATATCCTAAAGGGCCTAATATCTTAAAAAATATAGAGTATATAGGGTTTAATGTATAGATTATAGAATATAAAAATATTAGAGTATATAGAGTATTTGAGTTTAGATTTTAGTATATAATTAAATTATACAGTATAAAAAATAGAGAAAATTTGGGTTAAATACCTAATTCTAGTTATTTTTTAGAAAACCAGTAAGGCTCAATAATTTTTCATTTGAGCTACTAATTTATATGGTTATATTTTAGATTAGGTCACAAATCATTTAGGCCTTTTTATTTTTCCGATCTTGCCCTTGGCTCGTACACTGGGTTTAGTTTCATATCAGTTTTTCCTGCATTGAACGTGCCTGCAGGAAGAAAACGACTGCATCACTCCCCTGTTTTTTTATTTCCTTTCTTTTCCTTTCTTTGGCTCAGAAGAGCACAATAGAAACACATTACATACGTACAAATAAAAAGGGACCACCCTAACGTCATTTCTAGCGGTCCTCCATCTTTTGATCAATCCTCATCTACACCTCCTCTATTTTGTCTTGTAGTTATTCTCATTTGCTGCTCTAATTTCTTGCTCTTTTTGCCATTCTTCACATTAACCACAGTTTCAAGGACAACCAAAACAATGAACCTTTATTCAGAGTTTCAAACCACCTTCATAATGAAAGCAAACTCCACCCTATATACTACTTGAACAAACTGAAAATGCTATAGTGGGTTCAAAACTTTCATTTTGTTTCCCATATATAAGAAAAGACTTGATCAAGGATCCAACATCAATATTGCAGCTATAACTATGGCACTTGCACAGATTGCTGTTAAATTAGTGATGGGGTCATCAATCACACGGTTTCATTACATTACATCTTATATGAAATTCATTCATTGAAACTAGCTTAAGCATGATGTTGCAACATATGGCTGCGTAAAATTGATATTCCACAAGTAAAACTCAAAGATTCAATAAATTCAAAGTTGAAAGTAGGTATGTGTAAACATCAGTAGCTTCATAATATGATGCAATCCCCTGTTTATGTTAGTATTATATGGTCTTCATGCATTCCCCTGTTTATGTTTATATTATGCTAAACTAAGGTGTTTTATGTTAAATTTATTTTTCTGAATCTCAGTAACAACTTCAAATTTTGTTAATCGGTTATTATATGAGTTTTGGGGGTGGTTTATGTGCACTTTCTATAGTTTTCATGTTGGAGTTTAGGACATTAGGGTCTATCTTTTGAGAGCCTAAACTTATCTCTTTCAATATTAGTCACACTTTAGATTTAGTTATGACTGTAGGACTCACAATTTTAGATGCAGTTGTGATTACCAAACAGTCACAACTAAATTGTGACAGTCACAGTTAATTTTGTTAATTGGTTGTTATATGAATTTTGGGGGTGCTTTAGGTGCATTGTCTTTAGTTTTTATGTTAGAGTTTAGAGATTTTTTAGTTATGAATATCATTCGATCACAACTAAATCAGTCACACTTTAGATTTAGCTGTGAGATAGTCACATCTTAAATAAGTCATAATTAAATCTAAAGACATTCACAACTTAGTTGTGACTAATTGGATTAATTATTTTTTTAAAAAAATATACAATAGTATAGTATAAATTATGGTAGATTTGTACTTTTCACAATGGCATAGCAAGTAAATATAAAATTGTTGAAGGCTTTTTAATTTCATTGAGGTTGGACTATTCAACTAGTATCTAATTTAAAATGGTATTTAATTTTGGTACCTAAACCAAAAAGTTATTAAAGTTTAGTAGTTAAAATCAATGGACCTTAAAGAATATGCTAATTTTATTTAACAGTATTTGCTTCAGTGCGCATTATATTTATCTTATATCACATAAAACCTACTATATAATTTGGTTTTTTCAATGTTTTTTTATCAATTTATTAAATAGAAAATTATGATTAAATACCAAATATCAATAGTTTTTTAATAAAGCAGCAAGACACTAATTTTTTTTAGTTTAGGTACTAACCTATAGTAAAACATTTTGGATTAGGTCACAAATCAGTTTGTTATACAGTTGTGACTGTCGAATAGTTACAGTTGTAATTGTCTAACAGTTACAGTTGGGACTATTTAAAATTTATAAAAAATCAAAATTTTTAAGGGTTTCATACTTTTGATTTAGATTTGAGTATAAAGTCTTATAACCCAAAAACTAAAAATTAAAGTTTAAGCTTTGCAAATATTGAAAAAACAACAAATCAATAAAAAAGTTATAACTGTTAGACAGTCACAGTTCAATATAACCATATTTTTTAAAGTTGGTACCTAAACTGAAATTTAGTACCTAAACTGAAATGACATAAATGTTTTAGTAGTTGAAATGAAAAAACATTATAATTTGGTACCTAAAGTCAATGGACCTTTTATTAAATAATATGTTAAATAACATATGGTGAAGTTTTATTACAAATTTTCCGTATTTTAATAGCAATTTTCATCGTTTCCGTCTAATTTTTGTCAAAATTTAAAAATCTTCAAAATTTCAATCGAAATTTTTCATCGAAATTTTTTTTCATCAAAATTTAATTCCTTGGGTTTCTCTCATAGACATAAATTGTAAGTTTTTTGTTTCAACATAAAACAATTATAAAAAAAAATAAAAAATAAACTGGGCCCCTGAAAGTTATGTGCATGGTACGTAGGCCCAAATTGCTATGGGAGGCTGAAGAACAGAAGAAGCACCTTCGGTGGTGTTTTTTTGTGGGAAAATGACATAAAAACCGCGTGTTTCATTATCATACGAAACGAGGCGGCACCAAGCCCATTTGGCATCTGGTTGTCTTGTTTTAAAGTTGTTTGTGTTTGCAACTTTGCATTCAAAGAATAAGAGAAAAAGTAAATAGAACTTTGGATGATTCAGTTTTTCCATAGTGGTTGTTAATTCATCTCTGTGTGTTTGCATTCCGTGTTTCATTGGTTGGTCGATGTAGATATTTTTTCATAGTGGTTGTTAACTTTATTTTGGTCAAAAGATTTTGAAGTTTTCTTATGAAGGAAAAAAATTATTTATACTAGAAGAAGAGGAAGAAACAGAAAAATGACAAGAGAAGGACGGCAAGGGAAGCTTCTTTTTGCCGCATTAAATGAAAAAAAAAAAATCAAAATCAAAACTAAAACTAAAACCATACTAGGGATCTCTTACTTTAGCTTAAGGAAGAGATACATTTTGAGAATTACTCCATATTTTGGTAATGGCATAAAAAAGTAGTCAAGTCCAAAACTATATGTTTTTATTGTAAGATCATTCTTACAAAACAATAAGCTATATTGGAAACTATTTAAACGTCTCATTGTAATCCAATAAATAAACAAACAAAATTATTAACTAAATGGTTTTGTGATTAGGTTACTTAAGTGATAAAATGGACTAAGATAAAAGAACAATAAACTACCCTTTACGATTTTAATTATATAAAATATGACTTATTTTTTAATTATATTTGAAAAAAAATTAAGGGTAATTATGAAATGGCCAAATAACTGTTAATTTAGTAGTATTTTTCGTCTTAATGTTGAAGAAATCTCAAATTTGAGTCTCCCCACCTCTAAATAAAATAAAAAAATCATTAGGAAATACGTCAAAAATAGAGAAACTATGCATATACTACTAATCCAGGTCCACAAAAATTGGACAAACAATCAAGTTTCCTTTAATTTCTTGGCTTATTATTTGGTTTGCCCCCTGAATGTAATTTGAATTCTCACATTACCCCCTAATGTTTTTTTCGTCTCACTTTCCCTTTGAATATAATTTTTGTGTATCACTTTACCCATTGTCCTATTTTTACAAATTTTGAAAATTAATTAAAAATAGCTCTAAACTCAAAAAAATATACGGAAAATTCCTACAAACTCGTCTTGACTAGAACTAATTTACTATGGGATCAAATTATCAATTTTCCCTCTGACTATATTAAAATTTTAAGACTTAACACTTTGACCCCACAAATTTTCTAGAAACACTCAGAGAGAAAATTTGTAATTTGATTCCATATTAAATTAGTAATAGTCAAGATAAGTCCATAGAAATTTTTTGTATATTTTTCTGAGTTCGGAGCTATTTTTAATTAATTTTCAAAATTTATAAAAATAGGAAAATAGTAAACAGGAGGTAAAGTGATATATGAAAATTAATTTTAGGGGATAAAGTAAGAAAAAAAAAACACCAGGGGATAATGTGAGAATTCGAATTACTTTCAAGGGGTAAACCAAATAATTAATAAGCCTAATTTCATATATGTCATTATCACTCAGTTACAGTTTGTCTCTAAGTGATAGTGACATCAAAGTTTGGAAACAGAAAACACTTAAAAGTGAACCTAAAAAAAAAAAACTTAAAATGTTGGATTTTCTTTATCAATGTACAGTTTGCAAGGAGCTTTACAACTTTTTTTAAATGGGTAAACTACTTTTTTGGTCCCTTTATTTTATGTTATTTGCAATCTTAAGATAATTTTAACAAATTGCTCAAATCTTCAATTTGGGGATGAATTATCCACTTATTTTCAAGAAAAAATTTGTTGGGAGATTGAAAGACCATCTTATGGGTTTTCTAAAACTAATTTTTATTTTTATTTTTGTATTTATTTGCTAAAGAAATTGGGGCTCACAAAATTTTTAGGATTTGAACTTTAAGTTTGTAATTTTTTTAAATTCTTGTTTGAAAATAAAAAATTCAAGGTTATATACATAATTTTTAATCATTGTTGAGAAAACATTGCTAGTTTAAACAAATTATTAGTTTGTATTTGAAAACAAATTTCATGTTAGGTGCATAATGTCCCAAGATAGCAAACAAATATAAATCATAAGGACCAAAAATTGATACCACGAGTACCAAATGTGCTTTCGAGTCAAATTAAACACATGAACCAAAAATATAGTTCACACTTCAAAAAATGTCAAATGTTATGAGATAAAATCTTATTAGTATTATAGTATTATTAATTATCTTTGTGCTTTAATTAGTGAGACCCATGGGTTAGCGATGCCACTTGGGCAGGCTGAACCCGAACCGGCCAAACCTAACCCAAAATTTGAGTATGTATAGGCAGGTGAGATGAAACGCAGGTAATTGATTGGTTGGGCCTGGGTTGAGATTTGAGAAAAGACAGAGTTTAAACAAATTAAGAATTTTGAGCAAAGACAAGGTAGCATGAACTAGTTCAATGAATGTGTCAAGGTATGGCATTTGTTAACAATTAAGAATGAAACAACTGGTTATTTGTGATAGTAGCTGGCTATAGCTAAGCTTAGTTGCCTCTTCAGGTGGAACTTTGTCTTCCTATTAAACTGTGTGGCCATCACGTTCATGCCAAGTGACACATGTACTTATGAAATCAAGTCAAATACTAGTTTTTTCCCTTGTTGACATGGTTAATTTGTGAATATATAAAATGATAAAATGACTAATGAAGGGCAACTTTGTTCATGTGTTTGAATAAAATGTAAGCCACGAACACCAATTTGTTGTTGCCACACCTTTAATTAATATAAGCTCACCAACTATTTATGCACCAACCCCCTCATAAAAATTCTTGCACATCTTCACCCTTATAAATAACCTGTCTGCCAATACCATTCATATCTAAATTGATCATATTGTAGCTCCAAATTCTCTACTACCAATTAACCATTAAACGTCAAGCTATGGTTGGTGGTTATTCTTCTTTTTCCAATGTCTCAGCCTTGTTGCTGATTTTAATGCTCATGATCAGCACTTCCATGGTTGCCTTTGCTGGTAAGTTTTATGAAGATTTCTACATCACATGGGGAGGGAATAATGCTAAGATGTACAACAATGGGGAGCTCTTAACTGTCTCCCTAAACAATGTTTCTGGCTCAGCTTTTGAGTCATATAATCAATATCTATATGCAAAGATAGACATGCAAATTAAGCTTGTTGCCGGAAACTCTGCGGGCACTGTAACTGCTTTTTACGTAAGTATCTAGCAATTTTATTATTCAGTAATGCTAGAAGTATCATATTTTCTGATCATATTGATAATTACATGATATAACAATTGATGTGTTATATTAACATATATAATAAGTACACATCAACTGTCATATATTATGTAGTCAAAAAATATGGTTTATTTAGCATTTTCCCCAACTATCAATTGATGTCCATGTATTTTATGATGCTTATGGTACTCTTGGTACATATCTATGTTTCAGTTATCCTCAACTGGGTCATACCATGATGAGATAGACTTTGAATTCTTGGGGAACGTTAGTGGTCAACCTTACATTCTTCATACTAATGTGTTCTGCCAAGGCAAGGGCAACAGAGAGCAGCAATTCTACCTTTGGTTTGACCCCACGGCCGATTTCCACACCTATTCTATAGTTTGGAATCCCCAGAATATTATGTAAGTAAACATGATTAATTCTGCAAATGCTAAGTAAAAATACTGCATTTTTAGACCATATTAATTAACCAATCAATGTAGCAAGTGCTGTCTACTTATTATATATATAATGGCAAACAGCCAGGACCAATCCTGTTTGCCAGGAGGCCTAGGACCAATCCAAGCCCAAGGCATCGCCTTGGGCCTCCTTTTGGATACAAGCTTCATCCTAAAAACTTGTTTAATTACTAGTGTTATTGATATACCCAATTCAGAATAAAGGCATCAGACCTAATAGAAGGCCTAATAATACCAACGTCTCTTATAAATAGAGGCCCATTTGAAGGTTTTAGTAGGCCAACTTATCTATTGATTGGCATGGCAATTTTAAGTGTGGCCCAAAAACGGCCTCATTTTAAGTCCGACAAAAAAGGAAAGAAAAACATACCTCAATTATGAATTTTGCCTTGAGCCCCATTTGGTTTTGAACCGGCTCTACAAATAGATAGTTAATGCATCAACTTAGAAGTTTTGTATGTGTGAATGTGAGCGTATAGTCCCATGTTAAGTTTTAGAGCCAAGTTCATCCATGCCTGTTTAAGTTAAGTACGTAGGTGGCCACACATACTACAAGAGAATGTAGTTTTGGGCCTCTCCTCCTTTGCAAGATGTTCTAGATTCAAAGCCTCTCATTCTCCTTCAACACTTTTATTTTTAGTTTGCAGGGTGGAGACTGCACCTACATGTTTGTCTTTTCATCTGTTTGCATCTCCACGTGCATTTCCTATCTTGCACGTGATGAAAAGTGTAGACTTGATTTACATTGTCTACTCATTTCTTAATAACTTAAGTTTGTTATGATCTATTAGTTTTCTAACAAAACTATCACACCAATCATTAATTAATGTGGTAAAAATATATATATTCCCAAATCCCAATCCTCTAGCTAGCTAATTACTCCTTATATATTTAGAAACCTTCAATTTTTTCAGGCTTACTTGGCTTTGTATATTAATGTGCTAATACACACTCCTGCATGTACAGCTTCTTGGTTGATGGTCTCCCCATTAGAGAGTTCAAGAACCTGGAGTCCTATGGTATTCCATTCCCCAAGAACCAGCCAATGAAGCTATACTCCAGTCTGTGGAATGCTGATAATTGGGCAACAAGGGGTGGACTGGTGAAGATAGATTGGACCCAAGCACCCTTCACTGCATCGTATAGGAACTTCAATGCTGGTGCTTGCATATGGTCTCATGGAGCTTCTTCTTGCAGGAGTAGTTCAAATAATGCAGCATGGTACTGGGAGAAGCTTGATTATGCAGGTCAAGGGAGGATGAAATGGGTGCAAAACAATTATATGATCTACAATTACTGCACTGACACAAAGCGATTCCCCCTAGGCTTCGCTCCTGAATGCTATTTGACCAATATTGTGTCCTAGAGATCGAGGGGTCAGAGACTTACAGTCCATTGTTGTTCATTTGGTTTCCATGCTTGTTTTTTCTTTTTAAAAATGAATTTTTTCTTTTATTATCTCCTTGTATTTCCAGTCAGGTGTTCCCAATAAAACAGCAACATTGCTCTTTAGATTATGAGTGTTATATAAAGTGTGATTACCACTGATTACCACTTAGGTCGAAAAATTTAACGAAAAGTGGTCATGTGCATAGCAAGTGACCACATTTTCAAACGCATTTTAGTCTGTTCATTACATTTTCATGTGACCGATTCCGTTAATTTTCAGATAAAAGTTAGCGTTTGTACTGTTTTGGTACAAATTAGAAAGTTTGTGGACCAAAATTGACATTTTTTTTTATAGTTAATGAATCAAATTGAGATTCACTCTAAAATTCGTGAACCATTTTTATATTTAACTCTTTAAGTTGTACGTATAACCCAATTTTACATAATAAAAGTTGGTTTAATGGATGTCGATCACTCAATTTTCCTTTGTCCGAGTCAAGGTGTTAAATTTCAATTTTTAGGAGTATGGAAATTTTAACACTATATTAAAAATATTTCGAAAAATTTTCGACAAGAGCCAGGGAGGCAGCAACCAGAGGGAGAGATGGGAGAAAAAGGAGAGCCAACCTCGTCGTCTGTCATCGCCAGGGAGAGAGAAGAGAGGAGGAAGAGATCGGCCCGGGAAGAGGAGAGAGGGAGATCGGGGAGGGAGAGGGAGGAGGGAGAAGAGAGTAGATGAGACTGACTGAAGGAGAGAGAAAGAGAAGGTGACTGACTGAAATAATGGAGATTGAAAGGGAGATGGTCACTGGAGAGTCTGCAGACTTACGGGGAGAAAAGGAAGAAAATGGGAAAAGGAAGGAAAGAAAGAAAAAAGAAAGGAAAAGAAAAAAGAAAAGAATGGAGAGTCTGGAGACTTACGGGGAGAAAAGGAAGGAAATGGGAAAAGGAAAGAAAGAAAGGAAAAGAAAAAATAAAATAAAATAAAATAAAAGGAAAGAAAAAAAATGAAAAGAAAAGAAAATGAAAGAAAAAAAAAAGATTTAGGATTGATTGGGGTTTGAGGCCTTTAGGCAATTGGAAAGAAAAAAAATGTTTGGAGTTTCATTTGGCCGTTTTAGGGTTTCGTTTAATTGTTTTTAAACCCAATATATTTTTATATAATAAAATAATTAAAAATATTCTAAAAGGCCTAAACTCTAATATCATATACCATATTCTAAACAATATAAAGTATAGATTGTAAAATATATAGAGTTTAGTGTATAGATTATAGAGTATTAGGGTATATAGGGTTTAATATTAGGATTTAGTGTATAGATTATAGAGTATAAAGAATATACTAATTTCATTTACTCATTATACTAATTTTATTTAACAGTATTTGCTTTCAGTGCTCATTATATTCATTTTATATCACATGAAACTTATTATATAATTTGGTTTCTTCAATGTTTTTTATCAATATTGTAGATAATATGTTAAATAAACATATGGTAAAAATTTTATTCAAAATTTCCGTATTTTGATAATAATTTCCGTTGTTTTCGTCTAATTTTTGTTGAAATTTAAAAATTTTCAAAATCTTTTTGAAATCTGAAATTTTATTTCTTGAGTACATCTTGAGTTTAAAACTCATTGACGCTATTTAATTAATAAAAAAAAAATCTACATAATAAAATTAATGGGCCTCTCATGCTATGTCTCAGAACCTTTTCATACAGTCCACTAGACCTGATCACGTGTTACTTGAAATGTGCTCTTTTCATAATTATCGGTAGAATGAAATGGTATACACTCTACAAAAGATATGAAACTAGCCTGAAGATTGATAACACCACATGAGTATGCAACGTGATGTTACTTTATTTTTTACTATTACAATTATATACAGTCATTTTTTATTCTTGAACCCCAAGTTAATTTCAAAAATATGTTTTCTTTTTCATTTTGCAGTAGGAAATGATTGAAATATTCACAACTATGTATTATATTAATGATAATTTTGTATTGAGTTTTTTCTTTTCTTCGTTATCGAAAGTAAAATAATAAAAAATCTCAGAAATCAACGTACATGATCGAGTAGTTTTATAACTTTTATATTTATACTATTATTTGGAAACTCTTTTTGTCAACTTTCACATTGGACAAGTTTAATATTAGATTTTAAAATTAGGTGATTAACTAAGGTCACTCTACTTTTTCTCTTATTATATTGTAACTTCCATCATTCTTCAATCGCATGTGTGTGATGCTTATGGTATTTAATAGAGTAAAAGAAGAAATATATACCTTTGGCTCAGATGAAAACAAGAGATGGGAGAAATAATAAGAAGAAGAAGATCCCTCTAACTCAGGTTGAAAAAGAATGTATCTCTAACATAGGTTGAAAAAAGAAGATTAATAAGAAAAAGAATAAGATACCTTTGACATAGGATGAAAAAAAAGATGGAAGAGAAAGAATATATCTCCCACTTAGGTTGGAAAAAGGAAAAAAATGAAGTAAAAAAAATTGAAGAATATAAAAGAAAAAAACAAAAAAGACAATAACACTGAGCATAATAAAATATATATAAGAAGAAGATAAAAAAAAAAATTTGAAGAAGATCAAAGAAGAAAATAATTATTTACTTTGACTCCAGAAGTTACATAAGAACGAATTACCAACATTAATTCACCACCCAAGCAAAATTAGATCCAAACAAAAATGACGACACATGAACATAAATATCAGAACATTCAAAATTCAAACTTAATTAGAAATAACTTGATTGTCATAATTATAATTGTTGATTAACAATCGCTTAAAATATGATAGTTATTAATTTCAATTAAAAGTTTCCATTTGAATACACAAGAGTAATATAAGAATTGTAAGTAATAAGGTTGACTCAGCAAAATCTTAAGTAATCTCACGTGATATCATTAAAATGAATTTATATTGAAAAGAAAAAACCTTCGGGTTTTACTCAAAATCATGTATGCCTATTGGCTTTATATCTAATTATTTCAACAAAAAATTATTCTTCAACATAGAATGCATGATATTACTTAACCGGATGTAATGCATGCAAATTTAAAGATCAATGCTTGTTTCTTCATTGATTAATACAAGATAACAACATTTTTTGTAGCACTCAAGAGAAACTACAGGAAATCCTAGTACTAGTAGCCCTCAATTTATTGTCAACTTGCAGAAAAACGAAAAACAAAACCACACTTAACTAGAGATAAATAACTTGGTTACCAATAATAGCATATCATAAGAAATTAACCTTAGAAGATAGGCTTGCGGACAAGAACAACAGAGTTTATCACATCGTTATTGGGATGAAAGATTGTAAGCAGCTCAAATCCCATCAGGTCATGCTCCTCAACCACAGGGTACAAAAATGCTCTAGCCCCTTTTGCACTCCTCACAAGCAAAACACTTCCCTCCTTCATGTACTTCCTAATATGCCCAAGAATCTTCACCTTATCTTCCTTGTTCATTCCCACCAGAGCTGCCAAAAATATGCAGTCATATTCTCCAAGCCTCTCACCAACTTTCATTATGTCTTGTGTCTCAAACTTCATACTCTTCTCTAGCTTGGAATCCGAAGCAACAATCCGGCGAGCCACGTCATTAGCCTTTTCGTCAATGTCAAAGTTATCGAAATGAGTGGATTTCATGTGATGGGTGGCCATTATGATGGAAGTGAGAGGCATTGGCCCTGACCCAATAAAGGCTACCTTGTTGGGATTCACCACCCCATTATCAATGAGAATTTTGTGCTCCAAATTGGCTAGTAGGACATAGTTCCCATAGTAGGGGAAGAGGTTGAGATTGTTCAAAGGCTTGGAAATTTGGACTAGGAGTGTGGAGAATTCAAGCTCCAAAAGGCCCTCAGCTCGGCCACATAAATTGATGAGACTCTCACGCATGGTTTGGGCTTCTTGGGGTATGGTGCTAATGTCTATGGATGATGGAAGAGTGCATAGTTTCACAAGCTGAGTGAAGAGGGAATTGACTTCCTTGGAAGGTCTAAGGGAGTCAAGCTTGGAAATGCTTGTGTGGAGTTGCATAATGCGACCTATAAGACTCTCGGAAGGAATTTGGGTTTCCAAGTTGGAGATTTGGAGGGAAGCCATTTGTGTTGTAATTGAAATTGAATTGTGGATTAGCGAGACAGTGTGCGTTGGGTTTGTTCTTCTGCCTTGTGGAAACGGTTTTTTCATGTATTTATAGCAAGTGATCGAGAATTTAGATTGCATTGATCGATTAGTTTATTAATCTTTCATTGGTTTTGTTCTGTGATGATTCGTGAGTGTTGGAGCCTGAGGTTGATATGTTACGTCCTAAATTAAGTCTCTGTATTAAGTGGTGCTTCGTGCCATGGGATCTTGATTTACTACTCAAGTCATATATATAAAAGTTAGAAATGGAATTTTCCCGAGTTCAGTAAATAGCCTCTGTTTGGGTTTCCTGAATTATTAGAAAAGGACGGCAAAAATAACAATTCACAATATATCAAAATGTTTTTGTATTCCCCTATACGTTTTTTCTAAAATATAATTTTAAGAGCAACATTAAACAATAACATTATTTATTTATTCATTATAAATTTTGAAATCACATGATTGAGGTTTGGGGGATTGAGGTTTGGGGAGAGCTTGACAAGCCTCATCCATTCAATTTGATTTGGGAAAACTTTAGGGAAATCTCAAATATAGAAAGATTTTAGAGAATAATTTGAGCTATGTTTTATGTCATTAATTTTTCTCGAACTTTAAATTTGGGGAAAGGTTTAGAAAAGCACTAAAGATGCTATAAGAAAATAATATACTATTAATTTGGGGCAAAAAAAAAAAGTTAGGAGGCAAAATTTCTTTACAAGCGTAACGAATGCCTGATTTAGGGTTCTAATGCTTTTTTATTTTATTCATTTTTGTTTAGTATATAGTTGTGACTATTTAATAGTCACAATACAGTTACATTAAAATTTGTACATATCTGAAATATATAATTGTTTAGAATTTGGTGAAAAAAGATGTGACTGAGATATATTTACACTTATATAATTTTGATGTAGTCACAATTAGGTAAGCATTTTAATGTTTGGATTAGAGTTTAAAAGTTAAACTACTTTTTGACCCAAATAAATACGAGCGATTATGATTAATAATAAATTAAGAAACATGAAATTTCTCCCTCACACATAACTTCTCCAGCCACATTCTACTTCAACAAATGCAACAACTTCTCTTACACATATCGTGCGCGTGCCGACCACTAGCGTTATAAATCAATATTAAAACCTTTACCACTTCTATATTAAATCATCCTATATATGATGGAACACTACCTCCCCAGTATTAGCCTGCACGTGTTAACTTCCTCAAAATATATGCCATCACATCCCAAATATTAATTTCCTTGGATTTAGCTAAGGATGCGACTTAAGATTCTTTCCACACGTGCAGATTCGTTCCATGAACGCAAAGATAATGAAGTACTACCAAAACCACAGATGCTAAAACTAGTTCACGTTCACACTACAATGTGAATGGAATTGTATGTGGAATTTAGAAACGATCAGCCTTTATTGAAGTTTAAAGAAACTTCTATATTAAATCATCACCTAGGCATGGGAAATGCCTGAGACAGAGACACAGATAGTCTCCTTGAAGGGTCAAATTGTATGTCCAAACTTTAATGTTTTGATTAGTTGTTGCAGACATCACAGCTATGTGTTGGCACCAAAAAGGAGGGGGAAAAAAAAAACTCAACATCTATAATCAGGGCGGATTCAAAGACGAGCAACCCATGAGTTAATTGGTCCCATAAACTCAGATTTCTTATCTTAGATACTTGACCCATGAATATTGGTTTGATCCTAAAATTGTGGGAGCAATGTGTTGTAGATATGCCTCACTCATTTTGTATGGAGAAAAAGAGGAGCATGTTTAGTAATTCGCTTAAGTTTTTTTTTTTTTTTCACTAACTGACCAGCCAAAGAAAGGAAGAGAGAAGCAACATATTTCTCCATCTTGTTCCACTGCGAATTGAAACATCCCTAAATCTGCCACCATCAATTAAGAATTTACGACCGATCGAACTATCGGAAAGTTTAGAGTCTGTTTGGTACTCTATTTAAAAACAGTTTTTTGTATTTAAAAACACAAAATTGTTTTTAAATTTTAAAAATGTGTTTGGTAGACATTTTAAAAATGGATATCTAAAAAAAAAATTCAAAAACAACCCATTTTTCTAAAAATGATTAAACATTGTTTTTCAAAGTTTTTTTTTTTTTTTTTTTTCTATCGCATGTCTTCTCTGCCTCACCACCAACTCTGCTTTATCTCCCTCGCTCCATAAACCCAGACTACCATCGACATACAAAGAGAGAGAAAGGGGAGGGGGAAGAGAGAGAGAGAGAGAGAGAGTTTCAAATTTCAGAAGAGTCTTTGCAAGGCTGATTTATGGTATGATATCATGCTTTTGGAGTTGCCCAAACCTCCATCCTCTTTAATTTTGGTGAGCTTGAAGGTTGGGATGCAAAGCTTGAAGGTTAGGATGCAAAGCTTGATGGTTGAAGATGCAGAGCATGAAGATTAGAGATGCGTATCGAGCTTGAAGCGATTAGGGCCTAATAAATTTTTTTAATTTTTTTCACTAATGATGCGTTTGGATGAAGTAGTTTGAAACTATTAAGGAATTCACAAATGACGAAATTAAAAATGACGTGATTTAAAATTCTAGAATTTTTAAATTCTCTTGTTTGGATAAATGTAATCATAATAGAATTTAAATACGAAATTTATAATAGTTTTATAAAAGAGTGATGGTGATGGTGATGGTGATGGTGATGGTGGCAACAATAAAAATGATGCTTGTGGTGAGTTGACGATAATAGTAGGGGTGATGGCCCACGGGCGATGGGAGAAATGGTGGTGACAAAAATTGGGGTATTGGAGGTGGCAGCAACGGCGACATTGGCAGTGGTGATGGCGACGGCGACGATGATGGTGGTACTGGTGATGAAGGTGGCGACGACGGTGTCAGTGTCAGTGTCAGTGGTGGTGACGGTGTGCGGCGACAGTGGTGGCAGTAGTGGCGGTTGTGGTGGTGGTGGTGGCGGTGGAGGTGGTGGTGGCAGCGAGCGGTGGTAGTGGTGGTGGTGGTGTCGGTGGTGGTGGTGGTGACGGTGGCGGCGGTGGTAGTCGTAGTGGTGGCAGAGGTGATGGTGGTGACAGTGGTGGTGGCGGTGGTGATGACGGTGGTTGTGGTGGTGATGGTGGCGGCGGAGGTGACGGTGGCGGTGGCAGTGGTGGTAGTGGTAGTGGCGGCATGGTGGTAGTGGTGGTGGCAGTGGCGGCTCAATGAAAAGTGAGGCCTAAGACAAAACTACAAAGAGGCCTTCCAAATATATTATTCAAAAATATTTTTTTTTAAAAAATTATTGAAAAATCAATCTTCTTGCTTTTTGAGATGCAAAATTAGTGATTAAATTTTTATATTCCAGTTGTTTTACCAAATTTTTTTCAATAGATAACATAGCTAAACCATTTAATCTTTCTTGTGACATAATTGACCGTAAATAATTTTTTATTAGTTTTAATTTTGAAAAGCTTCGTTCTGCAGAAGCGACAGTTACAGGTATTGTCAATAATATTCTATATGCAATCCAAACATTTGAAAAAGAATCAAACCTCGCAATAAAATTGAGTAGTTCAATTGGAGTTTTTGTTTCTGTTGGTAACATTTCTCTTAAAACATTTAATTCTTGAAGAAAATCTAATCGATCAATATCAGAAGTGTTGCCATCTTTTAAAAACTCTTCAAGATGAAGACACTTACTTTTCAAATCATCATTGACTAATGACTTTAAATATTTGTTACATCTTCATTTGGTTCTTGACTTGGTTCTTGACTTGGTTCTTGGCCTAGTTGTTGGCTTGGTTCTTGGTGTGGTTCTTGACTTGGTTCTTGGTGTGGTTCTTGACTTGGTTCTTGGTTTTGTTCTTGGCTTGGTTCTTGGTTGTGTTTTTGAATTGGCTCTTGATTTGGTTCTTGACTTAGTCCTTGATTTGGGTATTGGCTTGGTTCTTTATTGTTAATAACAAACTTATCAAGAGCTCCTTTTTGAGATTGAATTAGTTTTTCTATTCTTTTTTTTTTCTTAAGTTTTTCATACCCTGATTCAAATTTTCTGCTAGACATATTTGATATTTATACTGATAATTAAACAACAAAGTAACAAACAAAAACTAATGAGATACAAGAACAATAAAACCTTGCTCAACTGCAATTTCCACAAGCAAATGACTCTGCAATTTCAACAAGTAAATGGCTCTGCAATTTTGAAGAAAAAAATCTTGATTAGTATAAAAAATCATATCATTGCACATTTACACACCAATTTTGAACAACCAAAAACCAAAAATCGAATGACAAATATCAAAAATTAGCAAAAACTTACTAGTTATCCAATGAGGCAATGAGTCTTGACTATTGAGTTTGAACTGTGAAGATTGAGACTTGAGAGTTGAGACTAAAGTCACTAAACTATTAGAGAATACAGGCGAGAGAGACAAAGAGAATAGAGAAAACTAGAAGAGATTAAGAGATTAAGAGAAGAGGGAGAGAGAGACGAGAGCTTGAGTCTGATGGGAATAAGGAATAGACAACAAGTTAAAGATCATCTAGAGTCTAATGCTTAATTGTAGGCGTGCAACTGTGCAAGTGCAACAATCACTCAATCAACATTAATTGTAGAGGTGCCGTGTGCAACATTAATTGTAGGCATAAGGCATGTAGGCTACTAGGCTAGTAGGCTTCCACAAAAATACTAGGCCTAAATATTAATTTTTTTTTTTTCAAAGAGAAAAGGATGGTGGCTTTTAGGCTTCCATAGTTCCATTATAAATTTTTTTTTCAATAGTAGAGTAGTAGACTATCAGACAATGTGAGGCCTTTCAAAATTTGTAGCCCTAGGCCTGTGCCTTGGTCGCCTTGGGCCTTAGCCGACACTGGGTGGTGGTAATGTAATTAATTGACAAGGTGATGGGTGGATACGACTTTTTTTTTTTTTTTATAAAAATTGAACTTTTGAAAATGACACCAATTTAGGTGAAATTTAAACTTGAAATTTACAGAGTTCAAATTCCAAGTTTTTTTCCACATACAATTTACAAAATTATATATTTATGAACCCAAACAAGGAAATTAGAAAATGTAATTTTTTAAATGCTGAGTTTTATTTAAATTCCAAGTTTTTTTTCTCTAGCCAAACCACCATAACATATGGATTAGTAGAAATTTTCATCAAAGATTAAGGGAGATGGTTGGTTCAAATGTCTAGATGGTGTTTGATAAAATGCTTGAGTGAAAATGGCAAGATTGTCTTATAGAGATGTTTTTAAAATCCAATTTCAAATTTACTACCAAACAGTTATCAAATTTTTGCAAAAACTCAAAATAAAATTCATATTTTTGGATTGTATTTCAATTTTTGAATTTCTTTTTTTGGGAAATAATACTAAACGGATTCTTAGAGTTTAAGTTTTGGCTAATTAGCTTTTTAGTCATTTTTTGAGGGTTTATACTTCATAAGCCAGGGGAGAAAAAGGAGTTTCAAGATCAATCGAGCAAGCTTATTGAACCGGCCCAAATGAGTTTTTTTTTTTTTTTTCTTTTATGATGTAGTGGGAAGATTCAAATTTAGTTCCTTTCCAACCTAATTAAGATTAATTTAGAGTGCTGCTATTTACACACCCACCTNTTTTTAATGGTGGATGTTTAGTGGTTGTCTACCATGGCTTCCTCAAACAGAGATACAGAAAGGGAAAGAGAGAGAGGAGAGAGAGGAGAGAGATGGACAGAAGAGAGAGGGAAGGAGAGGCATTGCGGGGAAGTGGTGACCCGAGAGGCTGAGTAGTCACCGTTATGCAGAGGCTGGAGTTGGAGCCAGCGTGGGCCTGGTTTTGGGCTTCGAGGTGGAAGGCGAGGTGCTGCAAGCGGAGGTGTAGCAGCGTGTGAGAAGACAACAAGCTAATGGAGGTTGGGTGTTGCGCGCAGGCAGTTGTGAAGAGGTGGTCACTGATCTTGAAGGCAGACAAAGAAAGGGAGAGAGGGAGAGAGAGAGAGAGAGAGAGAGAGAGAGAGAGAGAGAGAGAGAGAGAGAGAGAGGGTGGTTGGTGGTCTCTGTTTGCGGGGAGGTGGCCAGTGATGGCAAGTGTGGCGAAGGTTGGCGGCGGCAAGGTGGAGTCATGAGAGGGAGGGAGGTGGTTGGGAGAGAGAGAATGCATGGGTTCAAGAGAGAGAGAAAGAGAGTGAGGTGAGAGAAGTTTGAGGTAAATATAAATTGTCCTTTAGTGTCTTTTTATATTGGGATAATTTTGTAAATTGATTAATTAAGTGATAAAAGGTGAGCAAAAAAAGAAAGGTGTGCAAATAACCAAGGAGTGAAATTTCGAAAATTTCGGCGAAATTTCGGCGAAATTTTCATTTTTTAGGGATCCCAAAATTTTATCACACTACCCTTAATTTTCGGTAATTTTTCGGCGAAATTTCGATTCCCCTCACATGCATTTTTGTAAAATTTCGGCCGAAATTTCGCAGTGAACATAAAAAATTTCACTGTTCAGCCTTACCTTATCACTCGGATCTCTTCCTCTTTTTCATCTACACACTCAAATCTCAACCTATTCAGCTATTCTCTCTGTCTTCTTCTCCCCTGCGCACTCGGATCTCTCCCAGTTGCCTCATTCTCCGGCGCGGCGTGACTCTCTCTCTCTCTCTCTCCTCACTCTGTCTTCTCCGCCTGCGACAGCGGCTGGCCTCCGACCGTGAGTGGTTGTCTTCTCAGATAGACCCAGAATCTCGACTGGGTGGGTGATCGATTTTGGAGAAACGGCGGGTGGGTACTCGATACTCCTAATGGTTGTTCAATTTGCTGCTCGATTTTGGATGAAATATATCATATATGTCTATTTCTTGGTTTTGCTGCTCGATTTTTGTGCTGGGTAGCCTGGGTTTATGCTGGATGTCAAGTATATGCCTGGGTTTATGCTGGATGTCAATTAGCCTGGGTTGCTGCTCGATTTTTGTGCTGGGTAGCCTGGGTTTATGCTGGATGTCAAATATATCATATAGTTTTAGGCTACTTTTAGCAATGGTTGGCCTTTTTGTTTGTCCCTTGGTTCTAAGCTAGTGTTATGCTTTCTTCTGCAGTTCTGCTTCACGATTAAAATTTGTTGTTTGTTGGTTATTTATATAAGCAGAGAAAGCCAGTTCTTTTAGTAGGCTGCAATGCTGCATTCCTATTGGATCATATTCCGGGTATTGTTTTTATTAGTTTAGATTTAGACTGTGTAGCTGAATTATTCACATGTCTTGCATTTGCTAATTAGTACAAAGCTGCAAGCCTGCAAGAAATTATTAATTTTTTTTTTCCACTTTTCCACATTAAATACTATGCTTTGAATATATCTTCTCTTGATTACCCATTTCAATCAGATCACCATGAAATATGACAGCCTAAGGCCCTAAAGTCTATTAAAATAAAAAAGAATATATATAAGATTAATTGATTAAAGGAGTAATGGGACCATAAGACCATTTAATGAAGAAAAAGCTAGAGTACATCTGTACATGCTATGATGCTAATATGAAATTTAGAATTAAATTACATTCAAATGAAGGCAACAGAAGATTATAATTAACATTCTTAAAGATTCTTGGTCCTATAAAGAGATTACCAAATACTTAGAGTTAGAGCATTCAAGGTCTTTTCTATATTATAAAAATTAAGTACACCAAGATATATCATTTAGTCAAATTTTAGAATCATTTTTATTTCTCTTTGTTTATTCCGTTTATCGTTTATATCTTTTTTACTTCCTTTTTTCCCACTGAAATGTTTAATTTGCTGGGTTTATGAGTCTAAGTGTCTAAGTCTAAATTCCCATATCTATTGCAATTCTAGATATGAATCAGGTATTAATGTATTATATGTGTTATTAATTTATTATATATGACTGAATTTCATTGGATCAAGTACTTTTGATCTGGAAGGGCATAAGCCGCATAACCTATCTTACATATATATTATGATCTTATCATATATGTCAATTATATTATTATATATGAGTATATTTGTCGATTAATTATAATTATTTAAATGTATGACCGATTAATTAGCTATCCTGATTTAGACATGTACAATGAATTAAAGTTATAGAGAATATATGTGAATATATATCACTGTTACTGTATCTTGTCTTATAAGAAGAGGCAATCTCAAGTTTTTATTGCCATTATGTTTTAGACTGTCTAATTGCTAACTGCTAACCCAATAAATAATGATATCACTGCTAACTGCTAACTGTTTTATTGTTAATTAAGTGTTCCACAGTTATTAATGTATATTTGATTGTGATTTTGCATATTTGATTGTTATTATGATGATTGTGAATTTGTGATTGTGTATGTCTTTTGTTATTAGGTACTAATATGGACAGTGGAGGAAGAACACGTGATTCAGCTTGGGAGCATGCACTTCCAAATCCGGCTAGTAAACAAGGTTCAATATGCAAATATTGTGGCCTTGTAATGAATGGTGGTGGAGTCACAAGACTGAAATACCACCTTGCAGGTATTGATCCTGGAAGCAATGTGAAACGTTGCACTAGTGTCCCACCAGAAGTGAAACAACACATTGCAAACACCTTGGGATATAAACAACAACAAAGGAACAAGAAAGCCCAACAAATAGAAGAAATTCAAGCAAAACTTCGTGGAGAAGGTCATATAAATGATGATATGGGGCCTGAAGAGCGAAGAAATTTTCGAGCTGCAATTCGACAATCCAAAGCAGCACAATGGGATAGGGAACACCTACATAAAGTCCCGAATAGGGGACAAGGTTCTGGGTCTAGTAGTGGTTCACAGTTGAGAAGAGGATCAAGCATGAGGGAATCACAACCAACACCCCCAATAGCACCAAGCCTCTACAAGTCATCTAAAGCACGCCAAAAGAGTGCTAAAAATCTCTTTTCTGGAGGGTCAATCAAAGAGAAGATGCAGGGCTTGATAGCCAAGTTCTTCATCTACGAAAATGTTCCTCCTTCAAAAGCAGCATCTCATCATTTCAAAAACTTGGTGATAGGATGTCAGCAGGCAGGAGAAGGAGTGGAACCTCCATCACC
>QANW01006396.1:112922-211578 GCA_003254865.1 Dryas drummondii
TGTATATTTGAAAAGGAATTTAATGAAATGCAAGAGCATGTCAACAACTTGAAGAAGGATTGGCCAACTTATGGTTGCACAATCATGTCCGATGGTTGGACAGGTCCAACCAAGTTGTCTATTATAAACTTCATTGCATACTCAAGAGGTAAGACTATATTCCTTAAGTCCGTTGATTCTTCAAATTGCATAAAGGATGCAAGGTATATATATGGGCTACTGAAGGATGTAATGGAGGAGGTTGGACCGGACAATGTTGTTCAAGTTGTCACTGACAATGGTTCTGCATATGTCGCCGCAGGGAATAAGTTAACGAAAAAATATAATGTGTACTGGACGTCGTGTGCGGCACATTGCATTGATCTCATGTTCGAAGAGATTGGGAAGAACCAGTCGGTTGCTAAGGTGATAAAAAAGGCTCAAAAGATCACAAATTTTATTTACAACCATAATTGGTTGTTGGCAAAGATGCGTGAGACTTGTGGTGGAGATATTATTCGTCCTGGTCCCACCCAATTTGCTACCCACTATCTTGTATTGGATAGTTTGTATCGAAAGATGATTGGGTTGAAGCAATTGTTCACTTGTACTGATTGGGGTAATAGCAACTTTCGGCGAGGAGAAGCAGGACAACAGGTGGAATCCATAGTACTTGATCACTCATTTTGGCAACAGGTGCTTAAGATTTGCGGTTTGTTAGAACCTCTATACCTAGTTTTACGTGTTGTCGATACAGAGGTGTATCCTACTATGGGATCCGTTTATGAGTTGATGCGTCGTGTAAAGGAAGAATTATTACTTAAACACGGTCCACGGTGGGTGGTAAAAATCATCGATGATCGATAGTTTAAAACATTACAACACGATTTGCATGCAGCAGGTAACCTAAATATGTTTAATTTAAATTTAGTTCCGCATGTTTTTTCATTGATCTAAGTTATCTTACTTTAAATTATTGTTACTAAATATGTATTTCAATATTTACTTGATGCAGCCCACTATTTAAATCCTCGCTACCAATATAAAGAAGGCGTGGCAAATGATAGTGAACTTATTCGGGCTGTGCACAATGTATATAAAACATTGGATCCTGATTCAACAGAAGTTGCCCAATTTGGAAATGAGGTGAAAATAACTTGCCATAACACTTTAAAAAATTTAATTGTCTTAAGTTTTATATTTTGATGGATATTGTATGATTTGTATCTAGTTAACTTATTTCAAAGATGCGAAAAGAATGTTCGGAAAGCGAGCTGCAATTGCCGCTAGATCAAAAATGTCTCCTAGTGAGTATACACCGTACTTTTATTAGTTGGATCAATTGAATGGTTGAACTTACACTCATAATTTTGTACAATTCAGGTGAATGGTGGATCATGTATGGGACTGATGCGCCTACTGTAAGAAAATTAGCCATCAAAGTTCTTTCACAAACGGCGTCATCATCCGCTTGTGAAAGAAACTGGAGCACTTTCGCTCTCATACACACCAAGCAAAGAAACAGGCTTTCATATAGTAGGTTAGAAAAGATGGTCTATTGCTACTATAATATGAAGCTTGCAATTCGAGACAAACAAGCTGAGGAAGATCGCGTCGACAACTATGATCCGCTAGATATGTTTGAAAATTGTATGGGAGATGATGATGCAGAGGAAAACCAGCTTTATCAGTGGATCAGACCCATCCATCTAGATGATGACGCAGGCAATCCAGATCCTGATGTTGCAGCCCAAGCACGCCAAGAAGGCATCAATGTGGAAAGAGTTCTTAATGAGGAGGTGGGCCCTACTGAGAGTTTTGAGGAACTTATGCGAGGTCCAAGAAATCGCAACGAAAATGTTCCCACTAATCCTTCTCGATCAGGCAACTCTGACACAGGATCAGACACACCTACCAACAGTGGAAGTAGAGGTGGTGGTGAGGGTGGTGGTGGTGGTAGAAATGAAGATAACACTGGAGATGATCAATACGATATCATTCGATCTACTGGTGAAGAAAACTACACCCATGCAACACAAAATGAGGATCATGAGAGTAGGCGTGCAGGACGGGGAATTGGTGCCATTGGAAAGGACTACAATCGCAGGAAAAGAGGTAATGTGGGTATGATACCAGAAGAAGAGGATTCGTTATCCACCACTTTTGGTTCTATGGGGGTAGCAGATGATAATTACAATTATGGACAAAACCCTCCAATAGTCTACCCACCATATCCCTTTTACTCAGGTGAGTCTGGCAGTAGATCTTCAAATGAGTATGGCTATGGGCAAATCCCACCACAAATACCACCTCCTGATCCATACGGTTGGCATGTTGGGAATTATATGCAAAGTTATGCTATCTTGGGGTGATTATTCTTCGCAATTCACCTACTCTAGACAGGATGATACTGAAGACAGTGAAAATTTTGAACCTCCTAGAAACTCTATGTGGTATTGAATACTTATTTAATTCATGATTTAAAATTGTAATATAAATAAATTTGAGGTGTAAATGTGTAATTTATATAATTACTAATTAGTGACCCATTTTTTTAACAGTATTTACCACCAGCGCACATTATATTCATCTTATATTACATAAAACTTACTATATAATTTGGTTTCTTCAATTTTTTTTATCAATACAGTAGATAATATGTTAAATAAGTATATGGTCAAGTTTCATTCAAAATTTCCGTATTTTAATAGCAATTTCCGTCGTTTTTATCTTATTTTGTCGAAATCGAAATTTTAATCGAAATTTCCTCGAAAATTTCTGTCGAAATTTTCATCGAAAATTTCCTCGAAACCGAAATTTTACTCCTTGCAAATAACAGCACTCTTAATTTAATATGTTCTTTTTAAAAAATTTATGAGTATCATCTATTTTCTATTTTAGCAGTTAAATAAGTTTAACAATTACTCAAAATTTTCATTATTCATTTACATTTTTAAATCCACAGTTATGCTACATTACACGACTATGAAACAAATTGTAGAGAAAAAATGAAAACCAGATTTAGTTGGCCTTGCCTGCCTAGGTTGACCCGAAAAGGACAAAGCGGGTTGGGCTTTTATCTGGGTCGAGTCACTAAAGCTACAATTAAATAGAGCCCTCTACTTGCCCTCTGTGCTTGGGCAAAGCTAGGCCTTTCCCGAGTCTCATGAATGGGTCTGTTATGGATATCAATAAATGAGATGGTATAAATAATATTATTGGGAAGAATTGCTCCTTTTGCTTCGGAAATTTCTGGGAATCACAAAGAAATCACGAAAGACACACCTCAAGTTAAGTCATCAGGTCATAACTTAGTTTCGGCAGAATACAAATTCCAAACAAATATTAATAAAAAATCTGACATTTTAAGTTTCAAAAAATTATATGATGGTCCCCATTATCGAATTTCTCATTATGTGGTTGTTGGGTGCTTAAGTGAGCGTGTAATTCTTTGCTCTATAATAAGCGAGTGATCATTTCTAATATATATATAGAGGGCCCTTCCAATAAGGGATCCCTTATTTAGTTTTAAATGAGGGATCACTTTGTGGGGCCTACACGGGTCATTCTGTGTTAATCCGAACCGTCCATTTTTTACATCTCCATTGATAGATCAACCCTGCAAAAAATCAGCTAAATCAGAAATCATTTACCCGTTCGATTAAGCGGTCAAAGTTTAAGTGTTTATAGAGGAATTTATTATTTGTCCATTTGTTTAAAACTTTGACCGCTTAAACGAACGGGTAAATGATTTCCAATTTGGCTGATTTTTTGCAAGGATGATCTATTAATGGAGATGTAAAAAATGAACGGTTCGGATTAATACAAAACGACTCATGTGGGCCCCAAAAGGTGATCCCACATTTAACACTAAATGAGGGATCCCTTATTAGAAGGGCCCTGTATATATATATATATATCAGCCTATTTGTATTGAGATATATCTCAACTTATTTATGTTGAGATATGATGTTGTTAGGGCCCATACGAGTCATTTTGTGTCGATCCGAACCGTTCGCAAGGATCATCTTCATTGATAAATTATCTTTGTAAATAATTAGTCAAATTGAAAATTATTTGCCTATCTAATTTTGATAAAACAAATTGATAGTTTTATCGAAAATATTTAGTTCATCCATTGATTTGCTCAAAATTAGATAAACAAATGATTTACGATTTGGTTAATTTTTTGCAAAGATTATCTATCAATGAAGATGTAAAAAATGAACGGTTTAGATTAAAACAAAACGACTTGTGTGGGCCCTAATAGGGTATAACTCAATATAAATAAGTTGAAATATACCTTAATAAAAGTAGTCTGATATATATATGACCTTGTTGGGGCCCACACGAGTCGTTTTGTGTCGATTTGAACTGTTCATTTTTTACATATTTATTGATAGATCATCTTTGTATATATTGAAGGAGCATGTATATATAAATGCATGTTTGCAGTAATTATGGAGATACTTTGCTTAAATGCGTTATTAGTATTATTTTTTTACGAGGACGGGCTCATAAGGAAACTTCACTACATCTGAAGCAACTTTTCAAAAGCAGGGCCCAGGACTCGAATCTTTCTCACGCGAGACAAAAGTGAAAAAGCCCATATTGAAAATAAGCAACCCATTGCCATATGGATCCTATTAAAAAAACATGGAAGGATCAATGAGATGAACATTGTTTTTTTTTTTTTTGGTATAGGGAAAGAAAAGAAAGAAACTGAGTTGTGAGTCTTGTGGCTCTCTGAGGTGGAGAGTTTATATTGCTCTAGTTGTATATGCTTAATGGTCATTACCAACTTATCGATCAATTACTGTTTGAAAACTGTTAGTTGTAAATCAACTGAGTCTTAATTAGAAGCCATAAAAATAACATAAAAAGGTTACTTGATTCAACACATTTTTTAGGGGAAAAAACAAAAATTGCTTTTGAAGATGCTACTAGCTATTAAGATGAGTTAACTAGAAGTCTAGAATAGCTGTAAAACCAAACAACGATGGCATTCATTAATTGAGAGTGTGAGGCAGTTGAGGGGGAGTCAGAGCACATTATATGTGGTGGGGAATGTGTTCTAATTGTAGTCAAGTAACACCTTTCCAAAAATGCATGAAAGCAACACCTTTCCATTCCGGCTTCCCTTCCTTGCTAGTTGCTGGGTATGATGAAAAATTGAAAATCATTAGGGTCCCTTTCAATCCTCCATCGATCTCAATCATGTTTAAGTACATTTATTGTTTTTCTCGTTTAAATAATAGAAAATCCAAAAACTTTCTAAATAGATTTTGGAAAGTTTCCTAATGTATTATGACAGTGAATATACACCGATTTTTCCCATACATAGATAATGTACTTTTGGGGTTTTTGGCTGTTTTTTTTTCGATTGATAAATGTAATGGTAGAGGTTTGTAATTTTAGTGGTTAAGAGTATTTATCTTTATATTTGAGTGTCTAGTTTGATTCGCCTCCCTCCATTAATATTGTTTAATAAAAAATTAGAAACATAAGAGAGGCAGAATTAACATTATATCATCTATAGACCATAAATAAGTGACTAGAAAAAATGGGATAGAGGCAACTTGAGAAGGGGATTATTGCAACTTGTAAGCATTAAATTTTAGGGGGCAAGTTAGCGATCCACTTGGCAACCGTCACCGTTGGACAATGTTATCTTAAGCACCTCTAGTTCTTTCATCCACAACTTTTTGCAAAATATTTATATAATAATTAACTACTTTTATGGTGACTAATTAAGTATCCGGAGTGACTAATCAAGTATCTAATCCAAATCAATATCGATTTCGAACAACACTTCATCATAAAAATTCAAGCTAACTAGAGTTATGGGTTCAACTATATACATTAATTGATGTGAGACTCAAAAATTAACCATGCACAACGTGGGCATATTAACACCATTAGTCCTTGCTTACCAAATCCCTAGCTAGCTACCCAATAGGCATAATGGCGTGCACCAACTCATACAATAAATGAAGTCATGGTATATTGGTATAGCACTGAGAGGAACGAATGTGAACAGCTTCATCACATCAGTCTGAGAAAATGAAGTATGGGATGGCAAAAACGGAAGCTTTTCTACGGCTTTGTGCAGTGTTGATCCTAGTCCTTGCTGCTTGTTTAGTAGGATTGGATACTCAAACCAAATTTTTGGTATTCTTTTCTAGAAAGGCTACTTTCAGAGATTTGAATGCCCTCCAGTAAGCACAAAGCACATCTCTCTCTCTCTCTCTCTCTCTCTCTCTCTCTCTCTCTCTCTCTCTCTCTCTCTCTCTCTCTCTCTCTCTGATCTCTGACATTTGGTTTTCCTGGGTAAGGATTTTGGTTTATGTTGATGCTGTGGCTGCTGGTTATAATCTGCTTCAACTTGGCAAGTCCTCAATATCAGCTTGGGTCAAAGCAAATGATCAGAAAGGGTCAAATATATACCTAGCTTGGCTTTTTTTCTCACTGGATCAGGTATTAGTATTACCCTTTCCCCTTAATTTATGAGTCCAAATAAAAAGAAGGTTATGGAACTTATGGGTTAAAATGATTAGACAACTTGATTAGAAAGATTACTTTGGAATATTCAATCCCTCCATTTATATTTAATGTATTTGTAATGTACCTGTCTTTATTGTACATATACGTCTTTTGAGAACTTCATTTAACACTCATCCCTCTGCTTTCTCACAACATCCTCCATTCCTCCCTAGTCTCTTTTGTCTCACAATTACCCCTGCCTCATTTCTCCCTCATCTTCCTCCCTTCTCCACCACCTATTCTAGGACCATGTTCTTTGAAACACGTACAACTACAAGTTATACAATTATTAATTTGAAAAAATAAATTGTAATGATCTGATTTAAAAAAAAAAAAAAAAGATTATTTATAGCAAAACTCTTAAATTATCACTTAGGTCTCATTTTACATTTTAAAATTTTATTTTGTTTCACACTTTACTCAAATTTGTCGTCTCTGTTGACTTTTCTATCACTTATGCTCATGTGGCTTATAAATAAAAAACATCAAAGGATATTTTTGTGGGCACAAATTGATATGATAAAAAAAATAAAAGTAAAATTCAGTAACGGGAGAGGGAAGTATCTCTCCAATATCTTGATGTTAGACATGTACGTTTTATGAAAAATACCAGCCACCAAACTTTACTTTGCGTGCCACTTTGTCCCAATCTGCTAGCTCCATTGGCTTTTTCATCTCTCATGCTAACATGCCTTATAAATTGCAAATTTTACAGGGTAAGTTTGGTTGAAAAGTCTGAAACAAAAAAAGGTTCAGTATTGACTTTTCCTCCAAAATTTTGATGTTAGACATCTTCTATGAAAAATACCTCTATAATTTGTCATTTGTATACCATGTTAGCATGGAAGATGAAGAAAGTAGGACATGAATGATAGTTGTGGGCATTGTCACAAATAATTCAAGACAAAAAGGTTTCGAAACTACTTTAAATTATGCATTAAAGCTCCCTAGCATCTCCCAAAAATAAAAAAGTACAAAGAAGCCAATCCATAAGCAGAAAAGTTAATAGGGACATGTTGCCCCGCATGCAAAGCCACGGCCCACGGCCCACGCCACTACATTTCCTTTCCCAATTGGGCCTAAACTTCTTAAGGCTACTGCTGCCCACATTATACATTGGCTACAGCACTAGGGCTAAATTTGAATTGTGCCTACATTTTGAGAGAACCTTGGCTTGTTAAAAGTTTTGGAGGCCTATACTTCTGTGTTGGGCCTCCTACAGTCCAGCGCCTGTTTAGAATTGGATCTGCTGTTCTCTTATCATACCATAAATTTTTGCGTAATATTAGGCAAATTATGTCATTGTACCACATGATGTGGCTTCTTAATCTAAAGAGAGAGAGGGAAAGAGATCAAGGGTGGGTAGGAAGTCACATCATATGATACCACAAATGTGGTACAAGGACGTAATCTCCTAACATTTTTCTAAGGGGGTTGTCCTAACTCAGATTTTAAAGGAGTTTAATAAATTTTAAAATCTATAGAATCTATCAAAATCAAAAGAAATTAGATGGAATTCTTATGAAATTTGTTATGTGTAAAAAATGTAGTCAAATCCATCTAAATCTATCCAAATCTATTAAAATCCTTCACTTAATGAAATCTATAACTTTTTTAGGACACTTGGATTTCATTGGAATCCATTAAAATCTGAGTTGATAACACCTAAAGTTCATTGAAATCCATTAAAATCTAAGTTGGGGACACGCCCCAACCTAATCAATTAGCAATGTGCATAATAACTGCCACGTAGTTGAGATAGAGAGAGAAAGAGCGAATGAGTGAGTGGAGATGAGAGTGAGTTACATGTAATTGCTACTTTTTTTTTTTTTTTTGGGTTTTTACCTCATTATTTTATTTTACAGTTTTATCCTTTATAAATAGTTGTTTTAGTCAATAAAGTATGTTAGAAAATGGTATTTTAAGTAAACTCATTTTTGGTGAAGTTTGTAACCACATGATAGCTTCTCGCTTTATAATAGTAATATATTTTTAAAAAATTCCTTCATCTCTAAAAACTTGAAAATCTCTTGAAAGTACCCTTAAGTTGTGTAGCATATAAAATTATAAATGGACCTACCCTTTTCTTCTTTTGATTGTTACATGTGGAGTGAATATGCAACTCTGTTCCATTAAAAAGAAATTAATGAAATATACTTTGTTAAACAGATAGCAGTGTACATCACATTTGCTGCAAACTCAGCTGCGTTTCAGGCTTCACTATTAGCAGTAACTGGCGCAAAAGATTTTCAATGGATGAAGTTGTGCAACAAATACACAAGATTCTGCTTTCAAATCGGTGGGGCATTGGCAAGTGGATATGTCGCATGTTTCCTAATGGCTTTCATATCCTTCATCACAGCCTTCAATCTGTTTAGGCTTTATTCACCAAAACAATTTCTTCGCTTAAAGAGCATAGGGTGAGTGGGCGATTGACCTATTTCTAAGCAAATATTTGTATTATGTATGTTGATCTGGTCTAGTCTTTTATTATTATTACATAAAATGAATTTCAAAATATCCATCAATAACTACAAGTCTACAAGAAACTATTGATAAGGGGTAAAGTAATCAAGCAATTAATTAAAAGGAGATTTAGAGTACAGTATATTTTATGAGCTTTTTTTAAACTAAAACCGGTAGTGATTTAAGTTTTTCAATTAAATTCTTTTATTTTCTTCTTTGACGACTTTATGTTAGGTTTTAACTCTAAGATTGTGAGCAGAACCTAAAATCTTGAAGTTAAAACCTAACACGCAGCCTCTACAGAGCTCACTCTATAACTTAGGAGGAGAAATACTCTTCAAATAGGGAGAAATACCCTTCAAATCGAGGAAGAACTTTATTATGAATTAAAATGATTTTCTTATAAATTTTAAACACTCTCGGTCTCTATCTAAAAACTATTTTTCTCAAGGACCTAAACCTAATTATTTCTTAATTAAATCCGTTAAGTTGAATAAAAAGTTAACAAATCCAAAAAAGAGAAATATACTCTTTTCTTTCCAATTACTTTGGCAGTTGCCAAACCCACTGATTAACCGCAGCATTAAATCTCATTCAAGGGTGTTTGATCAAGGTGAGCAGCAAGATAAAGGTGTATAATGGATTGGGCTGACCTATAGGTCTTCTAGTCCATTTAATACTGGCCTAACCCGATCTGGCATGACCTTAGGCTAGTTGGTCCAAGCACAACCACCAAACCATGGGTCAGACCATCCCAAACTCATAACGGGCCTGGGCTTGAGCCATGTTCACCTCAAACTTTATGTTAAATTAAAAATATTATTGTTATGAATAAAATATGAACAATGGAAGTTTTACGAAGGTGTTAGGGCATTTTTTGTGAGTGCTCCAGCTAGATAGTACTGAAGATGAGAACATTCACCCATAGGTTGGAGTTGAGCCCATAACTTCTCGAAGGAAAGCCGACCTAGAAAAAGAGGCCCTGTTGCGGTATTGTTAGGATATAGCACAATAGTAATGATGATGACCTTTAAATCTGCATGGTGAATGAAAATGGATGTGGTGTGTGGGAGCAAGAACCATGGTAAAGTGGTGAAGGAGCATTGCATGGGTTGTGTTGGAGCCTTTTGCTTTAAATTTAAGGTTCGAGTTTTGAGGATTTGAGGGTTCTTAAGGGTAATTTTGGCTTGGATTTGAGGCGTATTGGCTGGAGTACTCGGTGATTTTTGGACTAGAAATCATGTATTTGGGTGAAGAGGCTTGTGTTTTGAATGAGCACTCAAAATAACAAATTTGAAACCTTTGTGGTAGAGTTTCCCCACCTCCATCCATGTGTATCTCTTTTCTTAAAATAAAGCATTTTTACTGTCAAAATATGGGCAAGTGGTCTAATAAAGGCATTAAATGTCCTCCAGAAATCCCTCTCAAGCAATCCTTTCTTTGGTAGTGGATTGCTCCAAATTGGCTTAAAGGAGGTGAGATGTTGTTGGAGTTTAGGTTCTGAACTTCTGATATTATGTAAGACTGTGTATGAACCTGAAACAAGATAATATTTTAGGTGATTTCCTCATAATACTGAGGCATTGAAAGACTATTGAATATATACTGAACACACTCACAGGAGTTTACATTGCAATAGAATACACAGCACCTATACATGATAATTACAATAATAGGATAACTAAGGAACTATCTAGAGAACTTATCAGGAGATAATACTAATCAGGATACTACAGGCACGTGTGGTTTATCAGCAGAGGTGACCAACTTATCACAGGACTTAGGTGTTGGAAGCAAACTAGGATTATATGATTTATCACGCCCCCGCAAGTTGAACGGAGGGGGACACATCGGAAGCTTGGAAACCAATTCTTGAAACTGAGAGGAGGAGAGGCGTTTGGTCATTATGTCAGCAAGCTGATCATTGGTACACACATAGCGAACAACAATCTCTTGATGCATAACCTTCTCCCTGATGTAGTGATAATCAACCTCCACATGCCGAGTGAGTGTGTGAAACACCGGATTGGAGGCAAGAGACAGGGCACTCAAATTATCACACCATAGAAGCGGAGTGTAGAGGTAAAGATGAAGGTCACGAAACAGAGCCCGAAGCCAAGAGATGGTGGCAGCAGTATACGCAAGTTGTCGATACTCCGCCTCTGTACTCAAACGAGAAACGCCCCGCTGCTTCTTAGAACTCCATGAAATCAAGTTAGCACCAAGATAAAGGCAGTAACCACCAGTGGAAACCCGATCATCCGAGTTGCCTGCATAGTCCGCATCACAGAAGGCGTTTAAGCGAAACGACCCAGGTTTATAGAACAAGCCATGCTCTGTTGTCCCTTTAAGAAACCGAAGAATGCGTTTCGCAGTTGCCCAATGAACATCCGTGGGAGCATGAAGAAATTGGCAGACCTGGTTCACTGAATAGGCTATTTCTGGCCTAGTAATGGTCAAGTACTGAAGTGCATCCACTGTGCTGCGATACAAAAATGGATCAGCAAAGGGTGTGCCATCACGAACACTAAGACGCTTACTGGAAGTTGGAGTAGAAACGGGCTTAGAATCCAACATGTTTGTACGCTTAAGCAAGTCTAAAGTATACTTTCGCTGACAAAGAAACAACACCTGAGAACTGCGATGAGCCTCAATGCCAAGGAAAAAATGTAAAGACCCCAAATCCTTCATTAAAAACAAACGTCCCAGTTCCTGAATAAGAACATTAATAGTAGACAGACAAATGCCAATAACCAAAATGTCATCCACATAGATGAGAAGATAAATCATAACAGAACCAGCATGATAAGTAAACAATGAGGAATCCGCAGACGAAGCGAGAAAACCTAATTCTTCCAAATAAGAGGAGAAACAAGAGAACCATGCACGAGGGGCTTGTTTTAACCCATATAAAGACTGATTGAGCTTACACATATGATGAGGAAATTCGAGACTCACAAACCCCCTAGGTTGCCGCATATACACATTTTCAGATAAATAGCCATGTAAAAAAGCATTCTGGACATCAAGTTGCTTAATTGGCCAAGAAAACTGAACAGCCAAGGCAAGGATTAAACGAATAGTAGTGTGCTTGACCACCGGGCTAAACGCTTCACCATAATCAATGCCCTCCTGCTGGTGAAAACCATTAGTCACTAAACGAACCTTATACCGTTCAACACACCCATCAGCCAGTCATTTGATGCGAAACACCCACTTGTTGGGAAGGATGCTCAAATGAGCAGAGGGAGGCACTAAAGTCCAGGTTCCAGCACGTTGTAAAGCATCATATTCGGCACGCATGGTAGCTCTCCATTCAGGAAACTTGTGTGCCTGTGTAAAAGAGCTAGGTTCCACAGAGTTAGCATTAGACAAAGCAAGAGTAGCCTATTTAGGATTTGGTTTGACAATCCTATCCTTACCCCGAGTAGTCATAGAGTGAGCATTGGTAAAAATTGAGACGGGAATATGAGCTATATAGGATTGGTTAAGGAAGGAGAGTCAAGAAAGGAACCCTGATTACCCACAGAAGATGGCGAGGACAAAGGCAAAGGAGAGGAAAGAGACACAGACCTGGGCGCTGCAGGTGGCGAAGACAAAGAAGTCGGCAAGGACAGAGGTGCATGACTAGGCGGGTCAGACAATGGTGAAAGGGAATATGTGGAGCCAGAGACGGGCTGAGACGAAGTAGGAGTCGCAAGCAAAGAATGATCAACTCTGTTTTTATGAACACACGAAGGAGGTAAGTCATAGAAAACCAACGAAGGCACAGTTGAAGAAGCATTTGCATATCGAGTGGCGGCGAGCTTTGCAAATGGATAACTGCACTCATTAAAAAGAACATGACGTGAAAGATAAACAGTGCCAGTGTTAACATCAAGACACCTATAACCTTTGTAATTTAAAGAATAGCCTAAGAAAACACACTCTTTGGAGCGAAAAATTAAACTTAGAAGAGTTGTAGGGACGTAAGTAAGGAAAACAAGAACACCCAAACACCTTAAGAAATGAGTAGTCTGGGTGTATGCAAAACAACTGAAAATATGGTGAATTAAAATTTAAAGACTTGGTGGGTAATCGATTAATTAAATAAAGAGCAGTATGGAAAGCATCAACCCAATAAGTAAGAGGAATGGAAGCATGTGCCAGAAGTGTAAGAGTAACATTAATAAGATGACGATGTTTTCTTTCAGCCACCCCGTTCTGCTCAGGGTGATGAGGACAAGAAATGCGATGAAAAATGCCATGAGATTGCAAATAATGCTGAAACCGAGTACTTAAATATTCTGTACCACCATCAGTTTGTAATTGTTGAATAGTATGATGAAATTGAGTTTGAACATACTTAGAGAAGTTAAGAAAAGCATCATAAACCTCTGATTTTTGCTTTAAAGGAAACAGCCAAGAGTATTTAGTAAAATGATCAACAAAAACAACATAATAACGAAAACCCTTTAATGATAAAATAGAACACTGCCAGATATCAGAATGTATCAATTGAAAAGGGTGAGAAGCAACAAATTGAGAGACACAAAATGGTAACTTAGTTGCCTTTCCTAATGGACAAGAGGAACAAAACTCCTTTGTCTTTATTGAACCTAGAAACAAACTATGATCGAGATATCGTAAAACATCAAACGAAGGGTGGCCTAAACGGTTGTGCCATGTACCAACAGCAACCTTATTGGAATGAAAAGCAAATGGACGAGAAGCAATACAATCTGAGGTGAGAGGATAAAGCCCGCCTTTACTCGATCCGCGGAAAAGCGTCTTCCCCGAGCGAAGATCCTTGACACAAAAGAAATTAGGAAACAATGAGGCATAGCAATGATTATCTTTGAGAAATTGGTGTACTGAAAGAAGATTAGTAGAAGCTTTAGAAGAATACAAAACATCATTAAGAACAAAAGGTTGAGAATTTAAAGTGAGAGAAGAAGAACCAATTTGCTCAATAGGCAAACATGTTCCAGCAACAACACCACCAACAGAATCACCAGTGAATTCCCGAGGGGCAGAGAGATGCCCTAAGTCGGAAGTGATATGGGCGTTGGCACCTGTGTCAAGTAACCAAGTAGAAGAGGACGACACCCCGCTTGGATAAGCAACGATGGCAGAAAGTTTATGAGTTGGGATCCGACCCTCATAGGATAAATTCATCCTGTTAAAACAATCAATGGCAGAGTGGCCAACTCGACCACAAATTTGACAAGTAAGTCACCCAGTAGAAAAAGAGCGACCATTAAGTGAACCACCAAAAATAGCGGAAAGTGGAGCAGCACCAAGAACAGAGGATGAAGATAAGTTGCTATGCCCAAGAGAATGAGAACCAGAACTTGGAGAAAAGACGCCAGGAAAAACAGAACCAGATGACTAATGATGGGTGTGACCACTGGTGGGTGCACCATGATAGGTAGAGAAAGAACCACGACCACCATGACCAGTGCCTCTGCCTCCACGGCCGCTATTGCGATAGCCGCCTTGATGAGTATCAAAGGCTTAAAATGCAGGTTCTTGAGGTAACAATCCTTGGTTCTGAAAACGACGTTCGGCTGTGAGAAGCAATGCCTCTAAGGCGTCATATGTGATCGGTGTGTCCCGGGCTTGAGCGGAGGAGACAGTGGTCTCATATTGTGGACCCACATTGTTCATAATAATTGAGACCAGTTCAGCATCAGAAATAGGATGACCAGAGATAGAGAGAACATCTGGAATACGATTAAGCCGAGTAAGAAAGTTGGATATGGAAGAGTCACCACGCATGGTGCGAAGCAACTCTTCTTTCAATTGAAGAACACGGTGCTGTGAGGAGGAGGCAAATTTGCCTTCCAAATAACTCCAGGATGAATGCACTGAAGTCAAAAGAGCAACAAAACCAAGAACCGTTGGTGACAATGAACTATTGATCCAACCCAAGATCTTTTGATCTTTCTGAATCCAGTCTTCAAACGCTGGATTAACAGTAGTAGTTAGAGTACCAGTAGGATCACGCAAAAACGCAAAGGGACATGTGTTTGTTCCATCAACAAAGCCCCATAACCCTCGACTTTTAATCAAGGGCGTAATTTGTGTACGCTACAGCAAATAATTATGTTTATCCAACTTAATGGACACATTGCTAGTGACCACTGGAGTCACAACAGTGGAGTTACTTGATCCTGCAGTAGAAATAGACGTAGCTACAGAGGAGACAACATGACCTGCAATGTCCTGTGAGGGAGAGAGAATAGGTGATGACATGATGGTGATTGGGAGAGAAAAAAAAAAAAAAAAAGGAAAATCAAAAGCTTTGTCGTGAGACTATAGCTCTGATACCATGAAACAAGATAATATTTTAGGTGATTTCCTCAGAATACTGAGGCATTGAGAGACTATTGAATATATACTGAACACACTTACAAGAGTTTACATTGCAATAGAATACACAGCACCTATACATGATAACTACAATAATAGGATAACTAAGGAATTAGCCAGAGAACTTATCAGGAGATAATACTAATCAGGATACTACAGGCACGTGTGGTTTATCAGTAGAGGTGACCAACTTATCATAGGACTTAGGTGTTGGAAGCAAACTAGGATTATATGATTTATCAGAACCATTGGATTTTATGTCCTTCTCTTTAGGATTCCAAGGTTTATGTCCTCTAATCAATTAATAAGTTTTGAACATGTGAGGGCCAATAAGAAATCACTAGGGTTTTGCTTTCTGGTGGGGGTTACGGAAGGTTTTGGGCTTAATCCTTAATTTTGCACTCAATGACTAGATTTAATACGATGAGGATATGAGCAGGGGTGGACCTATATTGGTCAAGTGAAGGAAAGTACCCCATTCATCATTTTGTCCAGTCACGAGCTTTCCCTAACAACTCAACATATCTTTGAAGTTTTCAAGGGTATAGGCAAGTTGTTTGAGAAAATGTATAAATAGAGGCTAATAAAGGGAATTTGCAGCTTGTAAGGGTAAAAATATTACAACTACAGTGTTCTCTTTCATGAATGAAAATAATGTTAGTTAATTCTTTCTCTTCAAACAAAAATATTTGAGCACTTCCTCATTTTGCCCTGAGGGACAAAAATTTCTAGATTCTTCATTGGATATGAGTATAAGTTTAGCATTATTGTACAATATTGTTTCTCATAGTTACTCAAAATATGTCTCATTTAGCATTATTATACATTTTACAGTTAGTCAAAATGCGTCCTTTAATTTTTTTTATTTATTAAAAACTTTTATTGAAGAAGACTAAGAACTCGTTTGATAGTGCTTTTATAACTGCCAAAAGCGTTTTCAGATTAGTAAAAACGCTTTTAAGAGATTTTTTGAGAAGCACCTGTCAGGTCAGTGCTTTCTATAGCATGAGCAGCCACATTACCAAATCTAGATACATAAGCATAACTAGCATCAAGAAAATTCCGCCAAACACTTTTAGCCTCCTCCAAAAAGTGCTCGTCCGGTGCCAGATCCTCTTTAATACGCTGAAATATATTAATAATCAACTAAGCATCAGATTCTAACCTAAAAGAAGACAATCTAGCACCAAAAGCAAAATGAAGCCCGGATAACAATGTCATTCTCTCAGCTTGTTAAGGTGAAGCAATGCGACCAAGAGGTTGGGCCATAGCCACCACAACCTCCCTGTGCGAATCACAAACGATTGCACCCACACCACCACACCCAATTCAGGATTGTAAGCACCGTCAATATTTAGTTTAAAGAAACAAAAAAGGAGAACACTTCGGCCATCTCGCTGCCGACCACCCTGCAACTTACTAGAGGACAATTGGGCCCGAGAAAACTCAACAGAATACTACAAAGCAAGTTCAAAAATGACAGCAGCAGGCAGCGAAGACTTCTCGTGTACCCTTGCATTACGTTGAAACAAAATTCTCCATGCAAGCACAACAAACTAGTTTGCTTCCATGGCAGTAAATTCTCACATCTCAACCATTAAAAAGTCTGCAAAACTAGAGCCACACCAAGATTTTAAACGGTGAGAAACCAGGAAAAAATTTCTAAACTAACCTGGCAGCCGAACAACCCCATACAGCATGTAGCACATTCTCTGAAAGCATATTCTCTGAAAGCATACCACAATTAGCACAACTAACATCCGATATCATCTTCCTCTTATGCAAACCAACCATACATGGGAGATCCTCATGAGATGCCCTCCACAAAAAATCCTTGACCTTAGCAGGGACAGTCAAAGCCCATAGCCAATGCCAAAATGCACGGGAGGTAGAAGAAGAAGAACAAGAACCCACCTGCAGACTCAAAGCCTTGAGCTCCATACCCAATTTATATGCACTACTTACTGTAAAACGACTTGCTGGCGTGAAGTGCCATACCTACCGATCCAAAGATGAATTAGGACCTAATGCGATAGACATGATAGCATCCACATCATCCTCCATTAAAATATTTTGAATAAAATCAGCGTTCCAGCCATCATTAGGACTAATTAGCGAGGCAACAGAGGCATCCAAAGGCAAACAAGGCAGTGAATAGACCTGAAAAGTAGATATCCGGGGCAACCACAGATCACCATATATATATAAGTATCCTCACAATTACCAATTCGACGTTGTAACCCAAGAACTAATAACTCACGCCTCCATAACAAGGACTGCCAAATGTATGATGACGCTCACCCTTTGACAGCCTCAAGAAAAGAGCAAGCAAGAACATACCTCGCACAGAGAACTCGTGAAACCAAGTAATTCGAATTGAGAAGAATGCACCACTCTTGCTTTGCTAAAAGGGCTTGATTGAAAACACTTAGATCTCGGAAACCCATCCTTTCATCTTCCTTGGAATGACACAAACGAAGCCAACCCACCCAATTGATACCATCCTACCAATACCATGCCATAAGAGAGATCATCTTCTTACAAAGTTTTTTGGGAATTTTAAACACACTCATAGTATAAGTAGGCGTTGCTTGAGCTACAGATTGAAGCAACACCGTTTTTCCAAGGCAAGAGAGGAACTTCTCTTTCCAATCGGCAACCTTTTTGTTTACACGCCCTACCACACTATTAAAAGCCTCAGATTTATTTCTCCCCCACAATAGTAAGAAGACCAAGGTATCATTCATGAAAATCAACCTTTGAAACCTGCAAAATATTAATCAAATCACCCTGAACTGACTCAGTAGTACCTGGAGAGAAAGAGAGAGCTTATTTATCCTGAGTAATAGCTTGCCCTGAAGCACCTTCATATTGAGCAAAAATATGCTTTAAAGCATGGCAAGCCGAAATTGTAGCATCAAATAAAAGTAAACTGTCGTCTGCAAAGAAAATATAAGAAATTGACGGAGCATTAGCCGCCACCAAAACACCCGACAACTTGCCACACGTCTTTGCATGTTGTAATAAAGCTGAAAACCCCTCAGCACTTAAGAGAAATAAATATGGAGAAATAGGATCTCCTTGTCGAATGCCTCTAGTCGGCACAAAATAACCTGAAACTTTGCCCTGACAAATCACTAAATAAGAAACTATAGATATGAAATCCATTATCAGAGCCACAAATGGGAGAGCAAACCCCAATTGAAGCATTACAGCCCACAAAAAGTCTCATTCCACCCGGTCAAAGTCTCATTCCACCCGGTCATAGAATTTAGCCATATCAAGTCTCAAAGCTGCCTTAGGAGAGCATGAACTTCTTCTAGAACGCATAGCATGCACCATTTCATACACCACAATGACATTGTCTAAGATATTACGGTGAGGAACGAAAGCACATTGTGTATCAGAAATAACAAAAGGAAAAACTGTTAGGGTAGATGTAGAAATTTGGAGAACAAATTTGAGGTACGATTTCGATCGTTTCTTTAAAGTGTTATTTGCCCCTACTCAAACGAGTTTGCTAATAGGTTCTTGGCAAATCATTTCCAGGATACAACAAAGTCTAGAATCTGTGATATAGCAAAATCAAAGAATTCTCTTAGAAAATTCAAGAAGGAAATTGTATGATATGAGAAAGAGGAGGGGAGAAAAAACAGAGAAACCAATTGGATTTCTGATATTTTCAAACTGTTGGCATATGTGAGTTTATATGTAACTGAATAGGTACCAGAGACATCCATTCACTTTGAACGTAGATGCCTTTTCAAATGGAATGTTAGTTGCATCCATTCAATTTAGATACAAGTGTTCAAATGATAAGGCACCCTTTGAATTTAAACATAGGTACATGTCCAAACCCTCTGTTACATACAGAGGCTTACTTATTTGAATCTATTCAAAATATATATGACACTTTAAAAATATAACTATATATTTATATTGAAATCTTCAACAAAAACTAGCTTCAGCCTATTTGCTACCGCCTGGGGTGGTATTGCATGACAAACTCCGGCTTAGGAACCTTAGGCACTAGCGCTAACAAAGTGTGATTCAAATCAAGAACATTGCCTCCATCATTCATAACTGCCAATTAAATAGTGAGCCACAATCTCATCACCCACTTCCCCCCAAAATTGTTGGAAAAATACAGCAGGAAAACCATCAAAACCCGGGGCTTTGGTAGGAGGCATAGAATGCAAAGTCCTACTTGACAACTTTGATTTAAACAAATAAAAACATTAAGTTTTTCTTATTTAAGTATTGGTTTGTGTATTTAAAGCCTAAAAAAACACGGATTCCAATCTCATCTTAATCATATATTTTTATAAACAAGCACAATTTAATTAAGAGGGTAACTTGCCAGCGTGTTTTAAGGCCTGACATGACCATATCACAAACCAAAAGAGTACAAGATTTTTATGATAATTGCGTCAGGCCGAGCCAGCAAACACAACACAAATATCAATACAAACGGGTTTAGGGATCCACTTATTGGCCAAGCCAGCATATTTGATGACACTTACATAGGGATCCACTAAGAAAATGAATAGAACGGGTTTAATTAATCATTGAACTACAATACGAAATAGATCCCCAAATAATTATCATTATGTCAAAGATAAGTATACCTCAATGGAAGATGGTGTCGGACCAATATATATATATATATACATATATATATAGAACCTTTCCGTTGAGGTATACTTCATCCTAAACATGATGAAATATGGTTTGTGAAACTCATTGCGCATTGTAATTTGATGATCGAAGCCAATAATTTTCTAAGTCACTATACAAAAATCATCATTGTAAAAAATTAGGTAAATCGAAAACTATTAAAACATCTAATTGTGATAGAATAAATAGACGAATATATGGATTTCATTAACAATTGAAATAATAGCCCTTTAATCAAATGGTTAAACGATTTCCGATTTATCTTTTTTTGCAAGGATGATCCTTGTATATAAACTAAAAAAATAGACGGTTTTGATAATCGAATTATAATGCAGAGTGAGTTCCACAACTCATATCTCATCATGTTTAAGTTGAGGTATACCTCAATGGAAGGGGTTATATATATATATATACACACACATGAAGGTTCCATTGTAAGATACCTCATAGGGTCCACTCCCAAATATTTTCAATAATCCGAACAGTCTATTTTTTAGATCTCTATTCATAGATTATTTTTGCAAAAAATTAGTTAAATCGAAAATCATTTACCTATCTAACTTTAATCAAACAAATAGACGAATCAAAAATTTTCGGTAGAACCGTTAATTTGTTTGATTAAAGTTAGATAGGCAAATAATTTTTTATTTGGTTAATTTTTTACAATAATGATCTATAAATAGAGATCTAAAAAATAAACGGTTCAAATTGTTAAAAAATTATAAGGGAGTGGGCTCCATGAGATATTTTACAAATAATTTTATTTGTAGGATCCTACAATAAAACTTTTCTATATATATATATATATTTCGCTCAACGTCTCATTTTCATTACAAGTATAACAAGCATGAAAATCAAATTCATGATAAATACGATTTGTACAATGTTACTTTCAGGTAGAGAATCTTAGTTCACATGGACCTCATAATTAATGACATAAAGGCTCAAAGCCCCTAATTAAACTAAACACGAGATCAGTTCGAAGATCAAACAACTGCACTTCGTTTTGAAAGCTCTTCCTGATCGATGACATGCAGCATCAATTAATTAATTGAAATTTTGGTACGTCTTTTAACTTTATTGGCACCATCAACTTGTTGGAAAAGACGTTTGGTTCCCTGGCTTCCATTACGTGTGTAAATTGCCTATTGGAATCTTAATCTTTCTCACCAATATTTTTTAATTTTTTTTTCTCAGCAAAGACATAAAAGCATCAAATCTCGAGAAAATTATAGTGCTAATACCAAGTGGTAATGACTAATGAATAGGTGGAGAGGCCTATTATTTTATATATTTTTTTGTAAAATTTTAAATACCCCGTTCCTGATTTTTATATTCTCAACACTTCTTCAATTTTGTCGCTGAACTAATCAATATATTGAGTTAAACAAGGAAATTAAATATATTGAATGACCATTCTTTCAACATTACAGTATGATATAACCGTATGGTTGAAAAATAAATTTTAATGCGCATAAACCATAACACCCGTCTTTGCTTGGAAAAATAAAAATAAAAATTGGGCATGACAAGTGATCAATTGATTACTTACTCTTATACCTTGGGCATGTGTTTATTATGTTCTTAACAACTTGAGGGTGTTGCTATTGTTGCCGAAGTGGAACACATCATCCACTACAATAAATATGGCCAAAGGCCACTATTTTTTGCAATCATAGATGAGTGGGTGTCTATTGACAAATGAGGTGGTCACTAATACTTATTGTTAGTGATTATTATGATTATGGTAGAGATAATAGTTGCCTTAAGACCCACTAATTTGTAAGATGGTTGATTTTTTGGTAGCTTCAAAAACATAGTAACCAAATTGGGAGATTAGTGAGATAATTTTTCTTTTCCCACCCCTAATCCAAACTAAATTTGTAATGGTGGCTGTGCACAAGACCTCTTTTCTTTGAAACTAAAGTTGAGAAAGTGACACTTGGCATTTTGGGTTTAGGGATGAATTTATAAAATATTTCATTAAAATTATTTTCTATGAATTTAAAAAATTGTTTGTTTTGAAAAAAAAAAGTTTTTATAAATTGGTTTAAGGTTTTATTTTAATAAAATTAAATGTTTATATTTTAAACGAATTGTTGGTCTAGTTGGATAGGGCTCGGGACTACGAGCATGTAAACACGAAGAAGACGTGAAAAGGAGTTACGACCATCAAGTTTCAAGTATTTTAAGTGAAAGGGTAATTTAGTAAATTCATCAGATAGGGTTTGTTTATAAAGACCTAATTTCAGCATTTTTCTTCTCATTTTACTCCTGAAGCAGCCGCACACCCCCTTTTCTTTCTCTCTCTTCTCTCTCCTCTGCCTTGAGCTCTCTCTGGCCATCTTTTCGTTGTCCAACAGCCAACACCGGCGACATGGACCTCAATCAAATAGTCACTTCCTCCTCTCTCTACCCCTGCCTTTTGATTGCTCAACAACCCAATGGAAACATGGATTCACACCAAACTTGATCCGGCCTTCTTCTCTGATAGGTCACTAGTTCCAGCGACCACTTTACGTCGAGTTGGTCCCAAAATCTTCCCCTAGGTGAGCTGAGTTCAATTGTGTAAACACCCAGTCCATTCAGACGCCACATGTAGTCGTTCGAAACCCAAACATGCACGACCTTCCTCTGCCGATTATGGACAACATTAAAAACTATTCCAACATTAGTACTGAGCAACCTCCATTTTGGTTTTTATTTCAAGTCAACCCGATCAGTTTTTTTTTTTTTTCCATATTTCAAATCAAAACACTAATTTCTCTGACCCATTTTGTATTTGTTAATTTGTTTGCATAGGAAGATGCCAAGAACTCACCCTTTGTTCAAAGGCACAAAAGGAATATGAAGTATCAGATTTTGCTATGCCTCCTAAATTCTTAGTTGTTTATTGATTTTGTCTAATTTTATCTGATAGCTTAGATGTGTATATTTTGAGGCGAGATGGCTAATGTCAACATGTATAGTTTTGTCTAATTTTATTTATGAGGTAAGGTCAATATCTTTTTTATCTATTTTAACAGTCCAAGAGTAGTATAAAAAATTGTTAATTCTCATGTTTTTAAAAGGGCCGGGGAAGAAAGATTGTTGGTATTATCTACATCCACACTACTTATGTCCAAGTAATTTGGATGTTGTAAATGGCATAGAGTGCAAACTACGAATTATATAGGTTTCTCACTTACATTGTGTATATTGGGATTTAATTTCTTAATCTTCTTTAGCTATGTGTGATCAATTATTTTAACATGATGGTTTGAATAAATCATTTTCATGATCTGAATTCATTAAGTAACAATAAACTGTAGTACTTTGAGTTGGAAAGCATGTGAGGAGGAGTGCTTGAAGAACTGCTCTTGCTCTGCATATGCCAAAGCAGATGTGGTGAGGGGGTGGTGCATGATATCGTATGGAGATTTAGTAGATAAAAAGGACTTTTGCTAAGGGAGGCTAAGATTTATACATTGTGTATATTGCTCATTAATTTATACATATGTGTTGATGCACTTTAGTTTGGTATTCTCTTTTCAAATCTAATTTTTCTAAATACTACAAGAATATCTAATGATTATTTTAATAATAGTTAGTACATTTATTCTTTCTTCTGTAGCCTAATGCTCACGATCATGGTCCAAAAGCTGTTGCAAAACACATGCTTACTTGCTGCATCAAAGGATCACCTTCAGGTTTATCATCTTTGTATGTTTAGAGTTTTCTTTTTGTTTATACATACTTAGTGTTGGAAAAAAAAATTGTAGTATGATGTTGGAATCTTGTTATTTTCTTAGTCCATTGTACAAATCAATCATATAAATATCTAGATACAAATAAAAATTAATTTGAAATTTCTCTTCTATTGATATTGAGGTTACATGAAAATTCATTACTATTAATTAGTAAGCATTTTTAGAAGAATCCATGACATATTATTATTTAATAATATCAATCCTCTACCAATATAGCAACTTCATTAGATATGGTGAACAATTGAAACCAACTAACTGCAGCATTGGTGATGATTGGACCTTGCAGACTGTTATGTCAGGTTTTGGCAAAAGCTTCCACCATTCTTACATGTGGGTGGCCTTAGCTCTCTTCCCACCCCAACACCAACCTCCAACATGATATATGGTGATTGCAATGTGGCAATGGACAATACAAACTAACAACAATAACAGTTGCATCTATTCCTACAAAAAAAAATTAGTTGTCTTTACTTGATTTTGTTGTAGTGATCTCAAAGACGTTATTATAATGACTTGCTTAAAATTGTAATTCGTTGACTTAGCATTGGTAGAAATCTACAAAATATATATGTTCCTCCACTTTGCTTAACTCAAACCCCATGATCTCTTGCATTTAACCTTTACGTGCTCCTCATATATTTTTCATGATTAGTTAATTATCATGAAAAACCCTTTGTATAAAACGGAATGATATATTTAAGAGAGAGTTAGAGTTAGAGTTCAGTCAATTTTATGAGTTTTTCTTAGATTAAAACCGGTAGTGATTTAGGGTTTTTAATTAAATTTTTTTTTCCCTTTCACGAAGCCCACTCTATACCCTAGGAGGGGAAATATCCTTCAAATATGAGGAAATACCCTTTAAATTAGGGAAAAACTTTATTATGAATTAAAAGAATTTTCATATAAATTAAAAGGATTTTATTATGAATTAAAACAAATTTCTTATAAATTATTATGAATTAAAAGAATTTTCTTATAAATTTTAAAATATTCTGGTTTCTATCTAAAAACTGTTTTTCTAATTATTTCTATATTGAATACTGTGATGGTTTAATTAGATTTTTAGATAGTACGTCTTTCTTTTTGAAGAAACAAATGGCATAAATTGCATAATGATAACCAAATTATTAATTGTATTATTATACGATTGATTAGAAGTCTTCGATAAGGAAATATGCATGTGAGGTACAAATAAAGAATTATTTCTTTTAAGTGCAATAAAAAACAATTTACTTTTAAATAGGAAGTATTGCGTATATCTTTCCACCAATATGGCAGCCTAACCCAACTTTAGAGGTTCCTAGGACATGTACGAAGGAGGATGGAAATTAAGGGTTAAAAGGGATGAAGGAATGTCACTAGCTATTGCACTTTGAGCTTAGCTAAAATAGAAAAGAAAAATATAAAATCCAATTTCATTGGTGTGGTCCAATTATATATAATTATTGTGCAGTGGTGTACTTGATCTTATATATTGATTGTTCTGCCATTTGGTATTCTATCCCATGTATAGGATATAAAAGTAGATTCGAATAAAATCTTATATAAATCAGAAATTATTTGTTTATTTTTAAATCAGAAATCATTTGTCTATCTAATTTTGATCAAATAAATAAACGGTTTTGTCAAAAATATTTGGTTTATGTATTTGTTTGATCAAAATTAGATAGGCAAATGATTTCTGATTTAGTTAATTTTTTACAATAATGATATTTGAATTAAAACCTAAAAAATAAACGATTCAGATCGTTGAAATACTATATAGAGTACGCCTTATATGGGATCACACAAATAAAATTATTTATAAAATCCCTCGATGGAAGGGGTCTTTCTATTCAATGGTTCCATCACTTTCCCTTCCATATTAACACTGCATCAATCAGATGGCATGGCTTTCCATCGACAACCGCTTCCATGCATGATGATTATGATATTGAAATTTTCTGTGTGGTCAAGTGGGTTGTACGCTATGGCCGTTCAAGGATCTAGCTAGTGATTGTGGCAGAGAATTACATACACACATATACATGCATACTTTATAGATTTCAAATTTAATTAATTTTTTATTACTGATGTTATTAAAGGTTATATATGAACGGTTGAATGAAACTTTTAATTATGAAGCTATATTGCGGGATCAATTTAGCAATATAATTCTTATAGTATATTTCTAAGTGAGTCATGATTAGACGGGTCTCTGTTGAGAGAAAGATATCAGATCGAAAATATAAGGCTTTGCATAATAATTTATAAATATTTGAGCTATTATTTTTATTGTCAATTGATTTTGAAATATATGCTTAAATTTCTTCATTATATTAGAGAATCAGCTATGTGTATAACAATTATTTTATTTGACAATAGTCTATTCTCCTATATATAATACTACTACCTATTCTTGTATACGAAAGTAAGGACTAAGGATCTACAAGTCACATCATACTTAACCAATTAAGGTGTATTTATTTAGCATATATACCCACGACCACAGTATATACGAACTTAAGCATGGAGCTTAATTTTTAGTTGAATGAATATTGTGTGTTGGTATCAAAAAGAAGAGAAAGCTATATGCATACTGCAATCATCAGGTTAATTTGTTTACTAGTTCATTTAGGTCTCAGATAATACATCACTTAAAGTAGCTATAGATAAAAAAAAATCAAAGCTTTTTGTTTCTTAGTGCTAAAAAATTGTTGAGACTGTTAAATTGCGTCTCAATATAAAAGATTTTGATAATCTCCATTCAATTGGTTTTAAGTTAGATATTATCATTTTATTATGGCATTATAGTGACTCATAATTCATGAATGAAATCCAATATTTACACACCTGAAGAGACGTATTGAGAGTATATAATCCCACTTTAGATTTTAAGCATTGCAGCACATATATGATTACCATCTACATTCTTGAAATTAATTTATATATGTATATATAATTTCCAGTAAGCTCTATGAATCATCCATTTAATTAATTCCTGAATCGAATATGTTTGCATATATCAAACATGTATGGAAACCGATCGATCAGACATAATAATATAGAAGTTACATTATAAATTAATTTGAAATTTTAATGTGTATGCAACTGATCGATCAATCATCAACTCAAAGCCTTAAAGACAAGTCGATGTGGCCAATCTCCTCCTCAACATTATTCTCAGGCCTACTGTATCCACAGTTCAAATGATGACCACCAAACCTCCCACCACCATTTCCAAAACCTGCCTGCTGAATAAGCCTTGCATGATTTGAATCGCTGCTGCTGCAGCCGTTGGATCCTCCAGGCCTTTGGCTGAAGCCGCCACCATGAGCTCGCCCTGTGGAGTTTAGCTCTCTGCTTTTCTTGGCCAGAGTGCGCTCCAGCTTGTGAGCATTTTGGTGGCCTCCGAGTGCTTGCGAACTGTAGAACTTTCGCTGGCAATAGTTGCAGGAGAACACGCGGGGTTGCTCCGCCGGGCTAAGGGATGAGGATGAGGATGAAGTAGCAGATGATGGCTCCAGGACAAGATCTAAGTTGATCAGTTGATTTTTGTTGGGTAGGCTAAGGTGAAGAGAAGTGTTGGGCTGGAAATCCATGAGAGAGAGAGAGAGAGAGAGCAATATCAAGATATGAATTATGTGAAGTACGGGGAGGAAGAGGGTTTGTGTGGGATTATATCATGAGGGTCTCAAACGTATCACCGTTTCCTGTAACCACAAATAGTAAAGCAGAAGTGAAATGGAGATGGCCTTATAATGTCAGTGTCTTTGTGTGTGTTTGTGTGTATGTGTGTGTGTGTGTGTGAGAGAGAGAGAGAGAGAGAGAGAGAGAGAGAGAGAGAGAGAGAATTTGCTGCAAAGATCTGTGGGGAATCGAAGGGTTGTCGCCTCCATTAATAGCAGCATTACAATCCCTTGTCGGTCCAAGCAAATTAAATTCCTCTATAAACAAACCCAATATTTCTTTTGTTTTAGTATATGTAAACCCAATATAAATAAGTTCTTGGGTTAGAGCTAGAGTGAGAAAATGGGTTATCATTCGCAATTCATATCATTTGTTTTTACTTGATTCAATGATTTTTCTCTAAATAGAGAAAATTGATTCATAACAATTTTTTGGTGTATGTAAATCTATCATGTATAATCATAATTGGAATAATTAAAAACAAGTATAGAAAATAATCTAAACTCTCAAATATATACCAATTACTCAATTAGTCTTGTGTAAATTTTTTAAATAATTAATCCCACTTGATCATTCTCAATCTCCCTCTTATCTCGAACAAGTTAGAGATGATGTATATCTTGTCAAATTTCTATTAATAAGTACTAAATGGCAAACATGATAAACCAGCTTAACTAGACTAACAAGGAACATGATAATCACATACTAATTCACTATAAATAATTGATATGGTACATTTATCACAGGGTGCATTGAACCACCGTACGATATCGACTTAATTATAAGGCTAATAGTCCCATTACAGTGAACCATTTCGATTTCTTTCAAGTCTTGGCCAAATGGTCAGACTCAATTGCCAAAGACATGTTGATTGAGTAGATGTTCGGAATTTTGTAAGTACTTTCATATATGGCTCTTTCCTTCTCAATTTCAAAGTTCAAATGGGTCAATGTGGGGCATAGAATATAGGGTTTACTTGAGGAGCGAAGTTAGACTTCCTGCAAGTAATCCCTTACAACCCATTAAACTTAGGGACTCAAATTTTTGGGTCTTTGTGGGAATGATTTGGACAAGTGAAAATTAGTGCGTTTAGTTGTTGAGTAGTGCTGGGAATTTGTATCCCAAATTTAGTATGTAAAACTTATATGGTAAAAATAAAAGATAATTAAATTAAGTCATAAACAATATATATATGTATATATAATTTCGAATAAAAACACAATATCAACAAAAAATAGAAATAGAAGATCCATCGACTCCAATAGGCATGTATGAGAAGGCTTCAAACCATTTACTTTGCAATTTTACTTAACCACCGCATATATATAACATCGAAACAAAGTGAGCCAAGCACATGGGTTGAGGGATATAATACTCAAGGCTAGCAGACTATGTGCTCCCAAACAGGTAGTAAAATAATTCATGTCAAGTTATATATAATCTTTATATGATTAAAGACAATAAGTAATTGGATTAGTGCACCATGATTGGGGATCATAATCTTGCAGGTCGGCAATGATTGCGGTGAACTTTATCTTTGAATCCCAGACACAGCACAAACCAATTAAGAAACTATGTAGGACTAGTCTTTCTGTGTCACGTTATAACTTATATATCCAAAATAGCCACAAGGTTCCAAGGAAGGAACATTAATTCCTTCCTAACTTAAAACTACGCCCAGCTAATGATCAGTCAATGAGATCGTTTGTCCCTTTGTACTTCCAACAATCCCAAAACAAATTGGACTCCTCATCATGAACTTAATCTAGACATGCAACGGTGGCTTGTTCTCTCCTCTTTCTTTCTCTCTTTCATTGACTGCTTGGACACACACACACACACACACACACACACACACACACACACATATATATATATATTGAAAATGGTTGAACAAAATTAATGAGTCCGAATTCTCTATGATTATTTTTCTTTAGTCTTTTTGCTATTTTTGACAAGGTAGCCTAATGTGGCTTGTGAGCAATTGTTGATTGATGAAATTTTGAGTCTGTCTAAGAGTCGTTTTATAAATAATTTTAGTTTTTTCGGTTTGAGCTTAATTTTGGCCACCATTCTACAAAAAAAAAAATCTCTCTTTTTAAATTTGTATATAATTATTTGTATAATATAGATTTATATACTAATTTAAAATCCAAAATGCTTAACTTTTTTATTGTTTTAGTTATATATAAGCACAAAATCTAAACAATTAAAAATAAAAAATCAGTTAATGATGCTATTTCAAATGAGTATTGGGTATAGGAAACATTTTTACAATTATTTCAAGAGTAAGTCCAACGAATCAGGTTATTTAATTGGAGGTGAAGAGAATTTGCTAATTAAATATTTAAATTCAAGGACGACAATAGAGAGAGACTCACATGGGAAAATGGCGAGTATAGACAAGAGTAGTTGAGGCTCCATTTCTGAGTTTACGGCATATGACATAATATCCTATGAAGAAAACTGAGAGAAGAGAATGGTAGTGGACATGTTTGTGTTTTGTCGGGTTTTATAAAAGTTCAATGACTCATGCTTAATTTAGTTTCAGCCTAAATACACGTGGATAATGACTCTAACTGTGCTCTGCTCATCAATTTCGTACGTACATAGTCCATAAACAATGTTCCATATCCAACTCTCTCTCTCTCTCTCTCTCTCTCTCTCTCTCTCTCTCTCTCTCTCTCTATGCATGTGGTATATATTAATCCTGTGGATATATGGACTATATCAGTTTTGTGTACGGTCATGATCGATGATATATGGTTGAAATGAAACTCGTAAGCTCAAAAGGATAATTATATATACCTCATCTGTTTTGGAGCTTTTGCTGTTGAAGCCCAACTTTATATCTTCTGTTTCATTCCATGCATGCTAGCTCTGATCTCATTCTTAATTAGTGCTGCTTGGCTGCATACCATCAGCAATTGCTACTCGACCCACTTTGAAATTAATGGCTCCCACTTTCTTCACTTTATTTCAGTTGTCAAAGTTAATTAATTATATATAGCTGCTAAGGTGTACGTGCTTGGCCTCATCAAGAAAGGTGTGAATTCCTTGATTAAACCGAATGTTTACAACGTGATTCATAGAAGAGTAACAAAGTCTTCTACTACACTACAACGTACTTTTCAGGAATCTCTATTAGGTTGGACTTATCTCAATCACAAAACCATACCAACACATGTTCCATATGACATAGTTGTAACGAGCCTTAAATTACAATTATCATAAAATAAAATGTAATCTATAACTACAGAAAACGCAATCTTAGCAGCCAATAACACATTTTAGAAGTTTTTGGAAATCTATTCAAGAAGAGAGTATGTTATGTGTACAAAAATTTGTTACGTACAGATGATTCTATCCCAATCATTTGGTCAAAGTAAGGTTACATTGTGTTGTCAAAAATATTTGGTTCATCCATGTATTTGATCAAAGTTAGATAGGCAAATGATTTCCGATTTGGCTAACTTTTTTTAAGGATGATCTATCAATGGAGATGTAAAAATTGAACAATTCGGATCGACACAAAACCACTCGTGTGGGCCCCAATAGAGTATACCTCAACATAAATAAGTTGAGTTATATCTCAACAGAAGGAGCCTGTATACATGTAATAATTATATATATAACTATGATTTAAAAGTGTCATATTATTTTGAAAAGATTCAAAGTAAGTAAATTGTCTTTGAATGAGACACAGTTATGTTTAACTCAATGGGTATATTATCATTGAATTTATGCAACTTACGTTTAATTTGAAAGGGTATATTCTTGCAACAGTTTAAAATATATATCAGAAATCTAATTGGTTTCATTGCTCTCTCTCCTCATCTTCTTCAAATTATAAACTTTCCTTCTTGAATATTTTAACAGAATTCTTTGATTTTGCTATACCACAGATTCAAGACTTTTTTGTATCCTAGAAAGTGATTTACTAAGTAACAGAATTTGAGCATCCAACTCAAAACTAATTAGCAATGAGTGGAGAGGCACAAGACCTTGTAAGTACATATCATAAATTCTAGTTTTTCGATGTGGGACATTACTCTTAATACGCCCCCAAACATGTGGCAATATTTTGAGCCTAATACGTGGATAAATTGTATTGGGTGACGTGGGAGCACGTGTGATCATTGAGCTTTACACGCGGATAACCAAACTCTGATACCATGATAAAATTTGAGCATCCAACCCAAAATCAATTAGCAATCGGTGGAGAGGCCCAAGATTTTATAAGCATATATGCTAGACTATAGTTTTCTGATATAGGACATTACTCAACATTACTCTCAGCACTAAGAACCTGTTAACAAACTTGTTTGATCGAGTAAGGGCAAATAACACTTTAAGAAAACAATTCAATCATGCCTCGAAGTCGTTCTCCTTATTTCTAAATCTACACTAAAAATCTTAATTAAAGTGTTATTTTCAATAAAGGACAAAATATGTTTCATGCTTAATGCATGTACTTAATGTGATATATGTGTTGGACCCAAAATTGAAGTTTTTGCCTGAACCAAGTGACAAAGACACGGCGAAAATAATTGCAGAAAGAAAGACATATATGTGATGAGGATGAATTGGTTTGATAGCATGCAATTAATGATGATCTTAATGATAAATGTGAAATATGCATTTAAACACAAATTCTTTTCCAAATTAGGCTGAAAGAAATACAAATTTATTAGATTTAATATATTATGATATTTGTGAGTTTAATGATGTTTTGACCAGAGAAGGAAAAAAATATTTTATTACATTTATAGATGATTGTTCTAAATATACTTATATATATCTTATGTCTAATAAAGATGAAATCTTTAAGTGCTGTAAACGTTACAAGGCTAAAGTAGAAAATCAAAAAGGAAGAAAAATTAAATGTATTCATAGTGACATAGGTGGTCAATATTTTTCAAAAGATTTTGATATGTTTTGTGAAAAGCATGATGTTGTATATCGGGAAATTAACAACATTATATACACCACAATAAAGTAGTTTGGCAAAAAGGAAAAAAAATAGAACATTCACTTAAATAATTAATTCCATGATGATAAATGCAAAAATTCCTTTATATCTATGGGATGGAACATTATTTTTTGCATTCATATTCATAATAGAATTACATCTAGAAAAACACATGTATCACCATATGAAATTTGAAAATTAAGGTAGAAAACCAAATTTGCCATAACTAAGATGATGGAGATGCTTAGCCTCTTATAAGGCAATTGACCCCAAGCGATCCAAGTTGGGTGCAAGAGGCATCAAAGCATATTTTTTGGATATGTAGAAATTAAATTGTAAAGCATATAGGTTGCTTAATTTAGACTCTAATACTATATTTGAGTCGAGAGATGTTGAGTTTATAGAAAATAAATTCTATAACAAGCATAGTACTGAAATAGAACACAATCAAGCACCTAGCTAGCTTTGTCTACTTTAGGTCCTAGTTCTTTTTAAAATGAGAAAACAAAACAGCTTCAAATTGATCTTGAATGTAGGAAGAGTCAAAGAGTAAGAAACTAAAAGATTCTAGATCCAAATTTTATTTCATCTCGATCAAAGTATTGTATTTTTAATAGAACGCGATAAAAATCAAGTTTTGAATAAAATACCCATTTTATTGAATGTAGAAGATGATTCTAAAAGTCTCTGGGAAGCAATGGCTTCAAGAGATGTAGCTTTATGGAAAGAGGTAAAAAATTATGAGATTGACTCATTGTTGTCAAATCAGACATGGGTTTTAGTAGACTTACTACAAGGATCTAAAGCAATACATTATAAGTGGGTGTTTAGAAAAATAAAAGAAAATACAATACTAATGGGTCAATTTAGACCTTTAAAGCCAGGCTAGTGGTCAAAGGCTTTAAACATAAAAAAAGAATAGATCGATTACTTCGATACTTTTGCACCAGTTGCTAGGATCACATCTATTAGAGTGCTATTTGCTTTGACATCTTTGAATAACTTGTATGTGTTGGAAATATGCCCTAAAATCAATGATAATTGGTTAACCAAAAGTGTTTTGTTGAAGTAACTCGAGAGATATTTCAATTAATGTGTATTACACATTAATAGGGCATATGCATTATTCACTACATTAGAACTCTAAAATCATCGTATAAGTGAATGAATGCGTCCATGGAAGTCTAAGAGAAAAAACATGATGAGCTTGGAGGCCACTGAGATTCATGTTATCACATACTTAGATTCCTAAACGTTCCTAGTCGAAGAAGGGAATCTTAACTGGACATTGACTTTCTAAAAAGTCAAGACTAGCACATACACTTGCTTACTCCGGGTTAATGAATCTCATGCCACAGTGTAGGGATACTGGAGCAGGCATGTAGGTGCATGCTTAGAGACACGTCCATTGAACTGACTAAACTAAGAATCCTAGATGGAGCTTTACGGCTTGTCAAAGAGGAACTTTGTGGTTATGATAAATACTTATTAGTCCTCAGACCTGATACACCACTGATGTCTTGTGTGTGTGTTCGGTGTACTTTTACTGTACAAAATGAACCAACGTAATCAATCATGGGTTACATGTATACGTTAGGTGTATTGACACACATACGAAGGCATGTGAGTGTGCAATATGGAATTTCTCACCTTCCGTAAAGAAAGAGATGTCATAGGATAGAAAAACTCACAAAGTCTCTGACCAGAGCATTAGAGTCATATATATGATTATATCATGTAATGGGTTTTGACACTAGTTCTATTCCCAGGATGTAATCAAAACATAGTTGAGAGAAGGACTATACTGTATTGTAATCACAACTGAATAGGTTCAAGTTAAATTTTATATGGTTTAGGGGCCATAAGCAGTGGCTAAGTGTCAATATGGTATGTAGAGTCCAAAGAGCAATTAATTAGAAAACGTTTCTCGATTAATTGTGATCCTACTGCCAAATTGAATAAGAACCTAAAGCATCACACACATACAAGTATGTGGAAGACCAAAAGAAAAAGATGTTACTAAGGATCAATATGTTCAATTATTGATCGCAACTATCGTGATAGTTGGTATTGCTTAAGACTGGGAGTTGACACTTTCTTAGTGGGTCACTCATCCTAGTATTGCTCTAGTGTGCGCTCACTTAATTGTGAAATTCTAACAAGGACCCTGAAGCTCTAATGACTTAATTACAAATTGATGAGGACAATTAGTGAGCTCATAAGTCAAGTGATTAATTTGGGGTGATCACTTGACATAATCTTTTTTTAAATGAGATTAATTAGCTAATTAATCTACTTAAATTGGAAAGTCAAAGCTTGGACTTGTTGACCCGAGGCTAAATCATTAATTATTACAGAATAATTAATATTATCTTATTAATCAAGATAAATGATTAATTAGTTAATCATTAGTCCTAACCTAAACACTAAGTTTGTTGATTAAAAAGTTAATCGCATAATTAAGTGTTGGAATGACCTCTTGGTCAAAGGGCATTTTACTTTCATGTGTCATATGAAGTAAGTTACACAATATTAAAGAGCTTGGGGCAATAGTGAAAATAAAGATAAGATGGTGATTGGATGCCAATGGGAAATAGTCATTTCCTAATATGTTCGGTGGCTTGGCGAGCGCTTGGTAGGGCTTGGTGAGTGCTCGACAGGCTCTTTTTTTCTAACATAAGACTCCATCTCTTTTCGTGATTGGCGCATAATCCATAAAATATTCACAGCAATGACTCAGCGATACTCACAGAGATGGTTTAAGCAGCAAGAGTTTTCAGCAACCTTGCCTATTTAAAAGGCATTCATTCACAGAGAGAATGATCCTCGATCAATGAAACAAAAGTCCAGAGCTTACCCAGAATCTAGAATCAAAACCAAAATAGACCCAGAGTCCATCCAACAAATATCAATCTCCCACTTGATATTATCTATCTTTCCTAAACAGCCTCGCTCACCAAAGCCCAGAGCTACAACATATCACTCATCTTCTTTCAGAAAAGACCCCGAGTCTCTAAACAATTTCTCAGCTACTTAAACAACCCTTATGTTACCTAAAGTTCTCAAGCTAACAAATACAAATAGTCCACTTTCTCACCAAACAGTTTGCCCAGCTCTCTGAGTTCATCACCAAGATCTGCAAGCACTTTGAGTTCATCAATAGCTTCTGTTAAGCTATTTCTTTAAGTTAATTCAAACATCTCTTGTTTTATCTTGTTTTTGTTAGCTCTGCCGAGATACATCTGTATTGGTATAATCGCTTTATGAAAATGTATTCTTATACATTTGTCATAAAAGCTTTGTTTGTATTTTTAATTCCCCATTTCAATTGAGCACAATGTGAATTTCTTTTTAGATTATTAATGATATTTGGCTATTATTAATAATTATATTTCTTGCCAAGATTAATTGAAATATAGCAACATGGAGAACTCACTTCTCTAAAGCACGGCGCCAAGATAAAAAGTCCTTCTGGAACAAGGCATAAAAAAGAACTCAGGCCAAGAAAATTGTTCCTTGCTTGGCCGTACAATCAACTGATCAGAAGACAGATAACGGCACAAATAAATCAAATTAATATTAAACTATAAATAATGGCCACTCGGCCAAAAATGAGTTTAACATCACAACTTATACATTGAGCTCGAAAAAAATGGTCTTTGGGCCAGTTTGAGTTTAAATTTATTTCTGTATCCGAATTTTGGGCCGTGAACAGTGGCACGCCCGTAACACAATCGCCAAATCACAAAGAGGACTACCGTGTTCCTCAATCAAGGTTCTCGAGGCCAAGGCCAGATGAATTTTGAAGGTAACAGAAGCTAACCACCCTTTTGGTCCACTATATGATTAATCTCATAATACGAGCGTTTATTTTTTAGGCCTCACTTCAAAGATTATCATTGCAAAAATTTAACCAGATTAGAAATCATTTAGGCATCCAATTGTGATCAAATAAATAGACGAACATTTTTTTTCAATAAAGACATAAATGGTTGTTATTATAATCAAATGGCTAAATAACTTTCGATTTTGGAGACTTTTTACAAAGATGATCTTTAAAGTGAGGCCTAAAAATTGAACGGTTCACATTATTATATTACATGTGTAGTGGGCCCAAAATAGTGGTTAGCTTCGTATTACATTGCTAACCAATTAGATTTAGACCATTTATATATATATATATATATCTCTCTCTTTCTCAAACACATGTCTCTAATCCTTATTTAAGATAACAAGCTTCTTCCATTAAGGGATTTTCAAAAAAATTTATTTAAGGGATCCCTCATGGAGCCCACTCCATATAGTATTTTAACGATCCAAGTTGTTTATTTTTAGGTCTTTATTCAAGTATCATCCTTGCAAAAAATTGAACAAATTGAAAACCATGCATTAAGTTATTATTGTCTAGTAATTATTGTCAAAGTTTCATGATAACGATCATTCTTTTTTCCAAGCATTATTAGTTTATAAGCTCTATGTTAGAGAGACCTTATCACAACTAGATTCCTCATAGTTTTAAGAATTTTGATTGCTTGTCCTTGTGTTAATATTATTCTTGTACATTAAGTTATTCTAACTGTATAGGGTTTACTCTCCTAGGGCTGTATAAATATGTATCTTTACCACATATGAAATCATCAAATTTAGTCTTTCTACATGGTATCAAAGGTTCTTACGAACTAAGTGGGTCTCCTTTTTTTTCCTTTTTCTTCTCCCACAGCCGAACCATACCCCTACCCGAGTTCTACCCTTATCTTTCATCCATGACATCCTCTTCAATCACTCCCTCTGGTCCTAATGTCGCCCATTTTTTGAAACTCACAGACACCAATTATCTCTTATGGGAGAGTCAGATGCGACCCTTTCTTATTGGTCATAGGCTATTTCAATATGTTGATGGCTCATTTGCCAAACCCTCTCTCACCATCGCTACTCCTGCCGTACTTTACCACCGGTGCCGCTGCCTCTTCTGCCCTTAATCTTGCTCATCCTCTTTGGCTTCAACAAGATCAGTTGGTGGTTAGTTATCTTACCTCCACGCTCTCTGAACTTGTTCTCTTTCTTTCTCTCTCTAGTTGTTGGGAAGTCTTCCTCACGTGCAATTTGGGATTGTCTCCGTCAACACTTTTCTCAAGTCTCTATTGCCAACTCCACTAATTTTCGGTTCCAACTACTGTCCATGGAGAAGGGTTCCAAGACTATTTCAGAGTACCTTCAGACTGCCAAGTCCCTTGTTAATGCTCTCACTGTCATCAACGAACCCGTCTCTAACACTGATCTTGTCACTACTGTTCTTCGAGGGTTGGGTGCTGATTTTGCTATGTTCGTGATTGCGGTTCTCCATTTTCCTCCTCTGCCCAGTTTTTGAGATTTGCACGCTCGCCTTCTCTCTTTTGAATCTCATGTGTAGCATGTTGATGTCCCTTCAATCTCCTTCTCAAGCACTTCTGGCAACGCAGCCACCTCATGGTTCTTCTTCCTTTCATCCTCCTAGTACCACCACCAACACCAATAATCAACACTATAGTCATGGTAATGGCGGCTCCTACTTTCACGGTGGCCGTGGTGGACATGATCGTGGTCGCAATGGTGGCTGGTAGCAGAGGAGTCCCACTCCCAGCAACACCACTGGCAGTAGCCAGACATTCCATAACAAAACAACTCTAGCTATCTATGTATCCACCAGTGAGTAGTTAAGACATCTTCACCAATCATTGTTCCTAGCTAGCTAGCTAGTGAAATTTGTTGAGGATATAAAAATCTCCCAGTATTTGAAATATGAATTTGCATCATGTATAATTTTTGGCTTGATTTTTGACAAGACCACCCCCGGATTCCGCTTGAAACTCAGAGAAGTCCTGTGGGATTCAAAATAAAAGAAAATCCTACCGAAAATTCGGCAGAACCTCCTCTGAAAATGGACTAATCTAAAATTTATAAACCTGTAAAAACACTTCTAAAATCATCAACCGCCTCTACCACAACCAAAAACCCAATGGATTAAAAAGTCAAAATTGGGTCAACTAACCCTTTACTTAAATCCTAAAATTTCCCCTTAATGAAGAATTTAAATAAAAATCCACAATAAAACTTAAACTTAAACTTCAAAGGGTCACATTGGGGTCAGGGCGTTACAATTTTTCACTCCTTGACAATTGATTTGGAATTAGATGTATAAGTCAGATGTACATTATTGGTCTATTTCTTAACAACTTAAATTTTTAAAGTCTTGTAATTGTTAAATATAGTGTCAGATTTTTGGTTGTAGAAGGGATTTTCAATTTGAAACATATAATCTACATTCTTCACTTTGTTAATCTACAAGGTGTACGGTAGAGCCATACATTTCTCTCTCTCTCTCTCTCTCTCTCTCTTCAAAATTCTCAGTTTAATTTTTCATATATAAGAGGTGAACATGGTATCACAACAAATAATTTATCCACTCCACATTTTATGCCTAACTTATTTATACTTACATACTCCGCATCAATTACATTCAAATAAGAGTTTGCAAAAAACCCTAGCCACCACCCCAAAAGAAAAAACTCTCTCCTCTACTCAACCTCTCCATGGGGAGGGGCGGCCCTTGTGTTCTCACAAACTGCTCCTCCCCTTGCCCCTCTCACCTTTGTTTTTCTTTTCCTTTTTTTGTGTTTTTATTTTTGTCCTTTGGGATACTCGCATCCTAATAAGTGAGAGCGTTTTCATCTCTCCTTGTGAGAGTTTCTCCACCTCTGTTCGTGAGAGTTTTTCAGATTTTATTTGTTTTGGTTTGTTTTGTGTTTTGATGCTTTCAGATTTTCTCTGGCGCTCATCACAAGATGTTAGGAAGTCACTATTTTTGCCGGTACCGGTCATATTTCCACCGGTTACTATTGCCACATCTGCCACTTTGCGCTATTGTCAGCCTCAACTTAGAGATGTTGGTAGGATCGTGAACCCAAATGCGACTAGTTTGCTAATTCTTACGGTGCCTCTCTGGCTCCGTTTGATGGCTATAGTATATGTTCGATGCCAATGCTATGAGATCTTCGAATTTCTGTGGGCTTTTCTGCTCCACTTTTGTGGGTTTTTGTTTTCTTGTAAGCCTTTGGGTTCATATTTTGTATTCTCTCTACGTTTTTTTTTTTTATGCTTTATTCTAAAAAAAATACTCCGCATTAGTTAATATATTATATCCACATTTTAATTTGCCTTAGTTCAAATCCGCATGATAGAAGGTATGTTCAGAATATAAAAAATTCACATCTCATTTTTTATGCTTTGCATCATAGTGTATAAAATTTTAAATCTTTATACATTGTCATTTAATTTTGAGATAAATATTTTCTATGGTAGACAAAATATTTTTCAAAAGAGATGTAACTTATGGATTTTATTGGGGAAAAGGAGATAAGGAAAGAAAAAAGAAAGCAGATAGATGAGGAATAAAGTATTGAATTCAAAGGCATGGACAGTATATCTTGTAGTTTAATATATGCACTGCTCATGTTGATCGTCGATTGTTGATTGTTGATTGTTGATTGTTGAAGGACTCTTTTTAAGTTCCTTTGATGTATGAACAGAGGAAGTGGAGATGCGGACCAATACATGATGGAGAGGTTCAATTACGTGAAAATGAAAGGTTTTGTGAACAGGTGGCAGACAAAAGGCATCACAAGTTGACCTTTAGATATTGACACGTCGACTATTGGATGCTGTGTTGTCAGCACTACCTCTTTTCAGTGGGGAAATAGAGATAAACCTATTTTATTTTTTATTTTTAATTAAAAATTTCTTCTGAACTTAACTCAATTGTAAGTTGTAACCCATTATTTTACTCTTACTAGTACTTACACGGTTAGATCAACCCAAGAACTTAACTACGTTTTTTATTATTAATATTAGCTCTCAATTTATTTTTGTCCTTGGTGCTTTTATTTACACTTGTTATGAGAAAATGATAAAATTAACCCTTATAATTAATGTAGGCCATTTTTTAATTGGGGAGCACTAGGGTGCCTCGATAACATGAATTTTTCATGTCAATTATAATATTTAAATTTGTTTAATATAACTCATAATTATTTGCCACATAAGTCTCTTTAAAGACTTATCTACCCTTTTTTAAAATTAAATTGCAAAATAATAAGATTTGAAAATCTCCAAATTAGAAAATCCTATAGCTAATGATCTCTAATAAAAAAAGAAACGATTTCATCAAAGGGGAGCATTTACTTATTGAATACAAGCAGATTCCAGCCAAGAAGGCAACACAGGAGGGGGAGAATGGGATCTTTGCTTTGATAGAATTAACTCAATGAAGACAAAGAAGAAGATCAAAGATCTGATGTCCCCAGAGAGTTTTGCATACCACTGCAACCAGAAGAGGCAAGAGGCATTATTGTTATAGGCTGCTTTAATTAGCTGAGTAGGACATGCAATATTGGTAAACCGTTCGACCAAAAAACAACCCCAACCCTAATTTACCAAGCTAATACCTATGAAATCAAAGAGAAAACAAAAAACAAATTAATTGATTGATTGATATAGAAGCATGTTTTTTGGACTCTTGGAAAGAAAAAATAGGTTTGAGTCTAAGAGGGAAGACTCGACTAAAATTAGTCTTGGATAGATATATAGAGCTTCCTCAATCCCTTCAACGTACGTATTGCAATTCTTTTTTTTTTTTTTACAGAGATGAACAATGTTTTAGTTTTTTCAAATAACAATTTAATTGTTTTGAGTAGTGATAATATAAAATCTTAATAAAAGTAAGAATTATTGTCATTGGATTTGTGATGGGTAAGATGGTCTTTCAATAAAAATGATTGTAATTTGATATTGGAAATAAATAGTGAGCTGTATAATCACCAAACATTATATAGTGATGTGTACCAATTAATTTTTCCACATAGGATTGAGGCACAAATTAAGGCACAAGCATTGAGGCCCCAAATCTTTTCCCTTTTTAATTAGGTTTTTACAGTTTTAGTTTTTTCAATTAATTAAATCTTGATGGTTAACTTTCATTAATAATGAATGAACAAACTGAAGAATCTGTAAATTAAAGTTTATTAAGACAAACCTCAAGTATTCTTAGCTTTGAATCTCTAATTTTCTTAACCAAATGTCCTAATTGACCTAAATCAACACTCCAATCGTGTAAATTTATGCTCAATTTGTTAATTTGTCATCAACTGTTAACCAAAGCTAATTACAAGAAAATAATTGAAAAGTTTAAAACTAGAGGGACCTAATTGAAAAACAACCAAAACTATAAGCTCTAATTTTGTCATTTTCTGTAACTATTTTTTCATTTCATTTTTATTTTTTTATGAGCCAGTGAGAAAAGGCGCATATAGGACCTTTCAATTCCTTCATCCTCATCATCGCAAATGTCTTAGGATGACGACTAATAGCTGCCGTTGGATCTCAACGAAGTTTTGATCACCTCCAACAAAGCCTATAACTGCTCCGGGTCATCTGGGTCGGGCAGGAGCTCCATCTTCGTTGACTACACCCTCTACCCCCTACAAGGGAAAGAGAGTGAGGGTCGGTGGTGGGGGGGGTTTTGCACCCCCTTCCCTCTGTTTTTTTTTTTTTTTTTTTTCATTTTAAAATTTTTGATTAAAATTTAGTTTTATTTTTAATAATTCTTTTAGTTTTATTTTTAAAAATTATTTTAGTTTTATTTTTTGTAGTTATTTAGTTTTATTATTTTTTAGAGGAATAGACCTTTTAATCTTTAAAATTGGTCATGTGTTTGGCACATGTTCAATTTTTAACGGAATTTATAATAGAGTTGACAGAAAATTCTTGATTGGGATTAACATTTAATTAATTATAGTCCTTAATTGAAAAATAGTGAAAATGAGATCCTCAACTGAAAATAGAGGTATAATTGAAGTCATTTTGCTAAAATTTTCCCTATTCAAAATGAGGTAAGTATTGGCAATCTGGTGGTAGAATAAGCGGAAGAAGAGGTGGTCGGGGAGATGTTAGTTCTCAAGAAGGCCATTTTGGTTTGTCCCAAACAGTTTTGAGCTATTTTGCTAAATTATTTGAAATAATGAGTGATCTTTCTATTCAACCAATTTTAGATATTTCTAAGGCTAAGGTTAATGATCATATGAATGGAATTCTAGGAGATGTTATTCAAGAAGATTATATTCATATTGTTTATTCCAAATGCATCCATCTAAGGCTCCAGTCCCGAATGAGATGCCACCCTTCTATTTCCAGAGATTTTTGCTAATGATATTGTGCAAGCAGTCCAGCTAATGTTTGAGTCAAATGTTTTTTTTTTTTGGAAAAAAAAAAAATTTATTCATATGTTACACTTATTCCTAAAGTGCGTGACACAAGAAATATGACTCAACTGCGACTCATTAGTCTTTTCAACGTGCTCAACAAGATCAGGTCTCAACCCGTTTCAAAGTGCCTTTGTGCCTAGGTGGCTTTTTTTTTTATAATGTTATAATGATATGGCGCATGAGGTTGCTCATTGTTTGAATACTAGAATGAGGTAAAACCACTTATGGGGCTCTTAAGCTTGATATGAGCAAGGCTTACGAAAGTGTTGAGTGGCCGTTTCTGGAGTTGTCATGAGGTGTGTTCATACTGTTAGCTTTCATTTTTTCTTTAATGATGTTGCCACAGGTTTATTGAGGCATCACGGGTCTACGGCAAGAGGATCACATTTCCCCATTTCTTTTTCTTATTTCCGCGGAAGGTTTTTTCCTCTTTACTGACTAATGTCAAGCTTCTGGGTCAGATTCATGGTGTGGTTGTTTGTCCTCGTGTGCCGAAAGTAAGTTATCTTTTGTTTGCCAATGACAATTTTATTTTCACCAGAGCCAATATTGCAAATTATTTATAATTAAAGCGTATTTTCTCTTGTTATAAGAAGACTTTGGGGCAAAAGATTAATTTTTCCAAAAGTTGCATTTCTTTTAGCAAGAATATGCAAGTTGATTTGCGGGAGCAATTGGCTATATGCCATACTGTTCAATATGTTGAAAAGCATGGTGTTCATCTTCTCTAATAACATAGGCCAAGCATACCCAGAAATAGGAAGTCATGCTCGACAAAAGGCATAAGCCTAACACTCTCGTAAACTTGGAGGTTGTGCTCAGTAATAAGCTTTGATGCTGATCGAGCTCGCAAACAAGACCAAGCTCCCTAATATAATACACATGGACGCTTGAACCTGAAACTATGGAAGATTTTGAAGCAGAGTCGGGGATCCAAAGATGCTAAAGGCATGTTAGAGGAGTGAGAGGCCAAGGTAAATGCCCCCCAAGCCTCCTAACGTCAATTTAGTCCTCTTGCTCCGAGTTCAATACTTTTTAGATGAACTCTCCATTCCAAGGAGATGTTTTGGTCTTTCTCTTAGTCTAATACGTCCCACTTCCTTCATTTATTACAAGTCAAGTTATGTGGATGAGTCATGAGAGTCTTTAGCACTTAGTCTTCCACAACGAGTCCTTAAAGGTATTGTGTGTAAGAGGCACATTGAGCCTTTGTGCTCATAGCCTCTATCTTTACCCTATGTCCTCGGCTTGAGCCTCAGCCTTCAACCCCAGCTTAAGCTCAACCTCCAGCCTCGATCAGCTCTTGGCCTTAGTCTCAGCCTTAGTTTCAACCTTCAGCCTCATCCCCTAGCCTTGGACTTAGCCTCACCCTCACCCACAGTTTCAGCCTCAGCCTTCAGCCTTAAATATTCTTTTAGGGCAGTGGGATCTCTTGCGTAAGCTGGGCCTTCCAACTAAGAAGCCTACCCTAGTCACCTAAGGACCTCACCACCTGACCCAAGTGTAATCCTGGGCCGACATCGATACCGGGCCATCTCTAGAGCGCCTCTCTCCTAGGGCGTCCCTTAGGTGTAGGCCTTCGAGACTCTCCTACAATGAAGCCCTAAACCTAGATCATTGGGGGTTGGGCCTTCCATTAGTGTCGAGGCTAAGCTATCCTTAGCCTCGCACATTCAATGCACCAAGACCCACTCAAACCTCGCGCCTTTCGCATTCATGAGTGTCAACTCATGGTCCATCACAGGATACCACCCATGTCTAAGTTGCGGCTAGCTTAGCCTCGCTTATTTGGGTCACAGCCTCACCGGCTTTGGCCCACTGGTCGCGAATCCCACCATGGGGCCTTGGTCCTTTGGGTCACGAGCCCATGCTCGAGTCTCTCCCCATACACTAGACCTTTCGGGCCTATAGACATGTCTCACATCTCTTGGGCCTTCTTGGCCTAAGCCCACTCGAACAACGGCCCAAACGTCGTCATCCAGGCCTCGTCATTTCTAAACCCTATATGTCTCACGTCTCACATCTCCAAGACATGTCTCACATCGTTCCTATTGGCCTATTTCTAAACCCTATTGGCCTCATCGTTCCTCGTCATATATCCAGGACATGTCTCACGTCTTCTGGGTCTATTTCTAAGACGTGTATTTCTGCTTGGTCAAAACGGGTATCAACACCTATATATAAAAAAGCTTCCTACTTCCTTTGTTGAGGGCAGGCCATGAACATATATGCATGAAAAAATAATTTATAAGCTTTATTGTTGGCCAAATTTGCAAGAGTCAGCCCCGTTATCGTGTTGTTCCTCGTTGGCAGCGTCCTTGCCTAGGCTCTTTTAAGCTTAATTTCGATTGTGTTTTCCATGCCAATAGCCATGCTGGAGGTGTGGGTGTTGTCGTTCAAAATTATGAAAGCAATTTCATGGTGGGATAAGATTGGCGGTGAGTATTCCGTTTGCAGCAAGTGTGGACCATGTGGAAGCTTTAGCGGCTCTTAAGAATTACATATTAGTCCAGTACTGTCAATTGAGGGTGACTCCACGCGTGTTGTTCATGTGGTGCATAGCAATATGGAGGACTTCTCTTCTCTTGTCGAATTCTTGATGATGTGCCTGATTTGTTTCATTCTTTTGTGTGCCTTTCTTTCGATCACATTCCTCGTTTAGCAAATGGAGTTGCTCATAGATTGATGAGCCTTGTCTTTGCCTAACCATATTCTCTGGCTTGATGAGTCTCTTGTTTTTATACAAGACGCTCTTCCGAGGATCTTAATTTGTAATGGTTCTTAATTAAGTTTCAATAAATTTTGTTTCATATAAAAAAATAAAAATAAAAATTCTCTCCACCAAACAATTACCTCTATGATCATGAAATTGAAACAGGTGGTGGAGAATAAATATTTAGTTCGTTTTCCACCAACTACAAACGAGTAACAAATAGATTAACCAACATACATATTTGAAACAATATATATATATATATATATTTTTCTCAACTTCTTAGAGTTACAAACATTTGTGAGTCTATTTTTGAATTATTCGGACACCCTATACATAAACAAATTGGTATAAAGCCTACAACTTCTCTCTCTCTCTCTCTCACTCTCTGTTGGATCCTTAAATTGGTTCCAGAGAGGAAGAAATTAAGTTATACATACAAAGGCTTGAAAAATCACCACCATAGAAAACAATTTTGGCTTTTGATCACTTCCATTCTGATTTTCCATTTTCCAATATTCTGGAAAATAACCCATAAAATTAATATCATGAGTTTGGTCTGATTCTGGGTTTGCTAACTTAATTGACATATTGATCTCACTTGGAAGCTTAATTGGGAAGACCTGCAGCCAGCCTTGCTCTCAAGTCCTTTCTCAAGATTTTGCCAGAAGGAGCTTTTGGGATTTTATCTGTGAAGAAAACCCGACCAATTCTCTTGTAGAACACCACCTGCAAATATAACATGTAGCAACCATATGATCACAAAAACTTTGCTTCAATTCAAAGAATTTAATCATCAATGGCACACAACTAAGCAGACCCCAAGAAAGTAATTGTCATAATTATGACCCCTAGAAAGTACTTATACATGGTACACAACTTCATTTATTTCTTACAAATTATATTGATACATCATTTGCTCAATAAAGTTGACACATCATTAATTTGCTGAATGAAAGCCTGTCTTATAATTTATCCAATATTTCGGTGATGGAAACCCATGGTACTGCCTAATAACATACATGCGTCTGAAAGTCAAAGGTACTGCCTAATAACATCCAATATTCGGTGATGGAAATATTTGACAATTACATGACACTAATGATACTTCTCTATCACATTGTTTGGCCGGAGAACAAAACCAGCTGGACTGATTGCAAAAGAATATATCAAGAGAATATATATTAATTAAACTTATGCGGTTATGCCACATGTGTGTCCTTGTTCTTGGGGTTTAGCTAACCTTTCGGCCACTTAAAGTGATCAACTAATTGAGTGGCCCAAAAAAAAAAAGTAATCAACTAATTAATCATATTTAAGAGGCCTGGCCCTGTGACCCTGCAGTACTTGTGGTCCAATTAGCTAGCTAGGTGTTTCCAATCCCATTCCCAATTAAAACCCATTGCTTCCCAGTGTAAGGTAAGGAATTGAATAAGGTACCTGTTTTGAGATGTATTGCTTGATTTCATCCTCGGAGATCTTGGAACCGTTTGATCTTACAACAAATGCAACAGGAACTTCTCCTGCTGCCTCATCCTTCATCCTGAACCAACACATGTTTAACAACTTATTAGAATATTTACACTAATTATTGGTGATTGTCAAAGTAATAATCTAAAGCGTTGGTTTGTAACTCTAGTAGTTAAAAGAATACATATTTGACCTTGTTTTGAATCTCTTCCCACAATACTATTCGATAAAATAAAAAATAAAAAAAGAAATAACTCAAAACGCCTTTTGTTTGTTTTTTTATAGATAAAATATTAAAACTAATGATCATCAGATCTTGGTCTCTTATAGAGGTAAAACTTACATAAAATTCATCTATACAAGTAAGTCCTATTTATTTTCTAAGACATCTGATTAGCAATATGAACAAATAAACATTTTAAAGTTAAGACATTTAATATATAGAAGAATAAAACTATTTGTGCGTATCATTAATAGAGGTAAGTATATTAAAACTATTTGTAGGTTAAATTTAATTTACTCCTGTGAGACGCACGTATTCGCATTCCATTTTTATTAGAAAGATGATCCATGAATGGTAAGTTCAAAAAGTAATGAGGTTAATGGGGTAGGGTGAGTACTTACGGAACAACAGCAGCATCAGAGAGGTTGGGATGGGAAATCAACATGGCTTCGAGCTCGGCGGGGGCCACTTGGAAACCTTTGAATTTGATGAGTTCTTTTAATCGGTCAACGATGAAGAGTTCATCATCATCGTCGATGTAGCCTATATCACCAGTGTGCAACCATCCCTCTTTATCTATGGTCCTCTCTGTTGCCTCTGGGTCATTAAGGTAACCTGCACCATCACCAATCAATAATTAAGCCCAGCCCAGTTCAAAATGTCCTAAAATATAAACAGTTCTAATTATTAAATAGTGGGTCCGAAAAAAGATGTCTTCATTTCCCTTAATATAGACTACTCATCATTTAATTATAAACCAAAGTATGATGGACAAAAATTATAATTTTCAAACTCAACGTGGATCAATTGACAAGCTTTTGGAGCGGTCTAGTCATGTATTAATTCATTTCATAATCTACATTTTGTCTTATTCTGATGATACTGGTCCTGATGACCTTTGGCCTTACGTACAAGTAACAACCCTTTTTTTTTTTTTTCTTAGTCCCTAGTCGTTAATTTTTACAAATAATGAAGGAAAAAGACAGATCGAGACTTTAAGCATAAATACCAACAAATAATCGGAAAAGTAGGAAATAAAATGCCTGCATCACTTGGGTTGTTGAGCTGAAAACGAAAATGTGGGTCGCTTGGTAAATAAGCTAAGTCTTTCGCAAGGACCATGGACTTGGTCAAGAGGAAACAAAAGGAATTGCTGTCTCTTCACCAATATTTCTAACCAATCAAACACAAGTACACGACTATTATATAAATATCATAATATAAAAATATTTCTTTTGTCAAGTAGTCTGTTTGCTGGTTTATCAATTTTTTTCATTGTTAATCTACAACAATCCTTTATAAAATTTGAATTCAAGATTTATTTTCACAAAAAATAAAAATAATTAAGTGTTACCACTAGATCAAATGGTCATTAATTATTAATTTATTATCCAAACAAAATTAACAATCTGAATGATTGATTATGTAACTTCCCGTTTGGATATTATACATACATATATATATGTATATATGTATTTTATCATATAATAAATACATAGATTATTTACAACCATTTTCAAATTCACCAACTTGGTTATGGAAATATTTAAAATTAAGTAGATCCTCTCTCTATCTGAGTCATTTTCTCCATCTTTGTAACTTTTGACTTTTAAAATTATAAACTACCAATTCTGTAGAATACTCAGTCATGAATATGTAGATCTTAATGTATCGTGTAGCAGCTGGTTGCTTAAAGTTTAATCCTATTTTATTTGCCAAACAATATTATATCTTCATCTAGTTCTAATCGAATTGGAATGAAGCCTTTGATCATAAATATTAGTTGCACAGTAGCTAAATAGCATTCATGGCAACTGACAAGAATACAAGACATATATTTATTCAAGAAAAAAGTAGAATTTGGTTCAAATATACTAGCTCATGATATTTTTAGTTAAATCCCCCAAATACAAAATAAATCTATGAAATTAAATAAATACTTTCTTAATTATTAAAATTGAGTAGTAACAAGGATGGTGGACAATATGTGTTTACCTTTCATAATTTGGCTGCCTCTGATGCAAATCTCTCCAGCTTGATTACGTGGAAGAGAAGCACCAGTATCTGGGTCGACGATCTTCATCTCAGCATTTCTTACCACGGTCCCGCATGCACCTGATTTTATCTCGAATGGCTCCTTTGCAAATGCCAGGCACATTGACAATACAGGCCCTGCCTCTGTCATTCCATAACCCTGTATAAATTTGGAAATTACATACCATTAAATATTATTTCATAATCCCAAGTTAGTAGTTAGGGTGGCCTTTTGGCCTTATTCATGACTCGTTCAAATTTTAATTCCAATCAAGACATGACTCAAACAGTATTGTAAAATTTTTATTTCTAAAAGCATGTTTGAAACTTGAAAGTACTTTAGGTCTTGTGACATTGTTTAGGCAAACAAAAGTGCTTCTCTAAAGGTATCATGGGATAAGAAAAATTTTAATGTTACTAAAAATTTCTAACGAGCAAAAGTGTTTTCTACAAAAGCTTTTTTTAAACATGCCCTAAATACTTTCATAATTATATGGACACCGATGAGCTGGGAATTTAATGCTTTTTGTAACTGTGTATTCCAGCAACACACTATGTGACAAAATGAAAATTGAATGCTTGGATTTGTCCTAATACCAGTTTATACAAGCATTATCAGGTATGGTTTGTCATGCTAATTGCATGCATATACAGAGGTAACAGAGCAGTAGGCCAGGCACACACATGACACATGCTACATCACTCGTTAATGACAGGTAGATTTGTAATTATAACCATGTTGTAAGTCCAGACAGAATAAAAATATCCATATTGGAAGTCAAACGTACTATGAGTCTATGACATATTAGAAGCAAATAGAAGGGTGTCAAATCAAAATAGTTGGCCAAATCGATTGGGCCCCATGCACAAGTAGTTAAAAAGAAAACTAGAATCTAAAAAGAAAAAGTAAAGCGTGTGTGAGACTCAGTGAGAGAGAGAAATTGGGCTGATAGGAAGAAAGGTTTTATTATTGTATTAACTTTAGTTTCTAAATTTATTATCAAACTAGCTTGTTTAGGGATTGATGGTTATATTTCTATTCTCATTTTCTCTATTAATTAATAAAGTAAATTCACTTTATTTACAATGGGAAGCATTCCAAATTATAATTCAAAACACTGTACTACGAAACTGATTTTTCTTCTAATATGAAGAGTGAAAAAATTTAAATTTGAAACATTTAATAATTTATACGAGAGTAATAATTAATTAGTTCACTACTCAATTTAGAAAAGGTTGTGGATGAGATTGAAAGAATATTACGAACCAATATAAAAGAATAGATCCCATCAAATGGGATGGTGGGTAAAATGGTAATTTACGTGTGCAGTGAAAGAAATTGGGGATGAGCCACCGAGGAGAACATCAAGACTCATAATTAATTACCTGTCCAAGTTTGGCATTAGGCAGCTTTGCTCTCACAGTATTCTCAAGCTCCTTCCCCATCGGCGCCGCCCCCGACATCACCGTCCTTATCGACGACAAGTCGGAGCGGTGCAGGTCGGGGCTCTTGGCAATGGCCAAAACGATCGGCGGCACGAACGGTGCGATCGTCACCTTATATTTCTCAACAAGCTCCAGCAACTTGTTGATCTCGAACTTCTGCATGATGAGAATCGCCGCCCCGACTCGGAGCCCGCAGAGGAGCACCGAGTTGAGGGAGTAGATGTGGAACAGCGGCAGCACGCAGAGGATCACGTCCTCTGCGTGAAAGTAGAGGTTCGGATTCTCCCCGTCCACCTGTTGAGCCACGCTGGTTACTAACCCCTTGTGGGTTAACATAACTCCCTTGGGGAGCCCGGTGGTCCCGGAGGAGTATGGCAGCGCCACGACGTCATCCGGGTTTATCTTGACCGCCGGGATGTCGTTCTCATCCGCCGCGGTCATGTCAGAGAAATTCAGGACCGTTGTATCATCGTCCTGTAAAGTTTCGTAGTGATCAATGCACATAATTTTGACGTCGTTTTGTTTGGCGAAGTCTTTGACTTTGTCCACGTAGGCGGCTTGGGTGATGATCAGCTTGGCCGTGGAGGCCGCGGCCTGCTTGGCCACCTCGGACGGAGTGTAGAAGGGGTTGGCGGTGGTGCTGACGGCGCCGACGTACGACGCCCCGAGGAACGCGAAGACGAATTGGGGGCAGTTCTGGAGGAGGAGCATGACGACGTCGTTTTGCTGAATGCCTAACTTGTCGAGCCCGGCGGCGACCTTGCGCGACGTGAGCTCGACCTCGGCGTAAGTGTAGGTCTCGCCGGTGTTTCCGTTGATTAAACAGGGGCGGTCCCGGAATTGGGAGATGTTTTCGAAGCAGTAGGTGTGGAGGGGGAGGTGGTTCGGGATGTAAATGTCGGGGAGTTTGGACCGGAAGATGAATTGATCATTGTCTTGTTTGTACTCCATTAGAGGTGTGTTTGGTTGAAGAGAAGGTGAATGAAAGAGAAAAGGAAAATTAGGGTGAGGATTGGGTTGGTTTTAGCTCTCTCCCTGGTTTTTGGTTTCAGTTTTGGTGGGAGTAATATACAAGTAGGTGGTGATGGTAGAGGGCCTTGGAGGGAGCTGGTGAAATGGACTTGCTTGGTATTACAACATTTGTTGTGGGCAGAACATGACCAATCAGGTCCAATTCAAACATTACCAACCCTTTCGGTCACAAGGCTGTCACAAAAACACTTAACACCACCAACAACCCTATCCTAATGTACACAATTTGTTTCACTTTCTTTAAATCAGCACACAATCATGTACACGTGGCATACAATGAGTGGCTGACCGGGAAGATGCCTGTGATTTGCGTTCTGAGAAATTTGGGGGTTGGTGAGGGACGTTTGGAGGGTGGAAAGTAAATGGATTTGGTTGTGTGGGGGACACGTAGGAGTGGAAGCCTCCGTTGGGGTGCCACGTAGGAGGCTTCACCTAACGCAGAGACAGAGAAAGAGTTTACCCGTCCACTGGTTGGTGAGTCTAGTAAACGACACCATTCACCTACTACAACTGACGTCGTACTGGCGTCACTCACTCACTACAATTGGCTCAGCTTCTCATTCATGCAAATTTGTTTTTGTATTGGATTTTACTCTTCCTAATTTAGTAATTTCATTGATCCAGTTTATTTTGTAATCTAAAGAATCGTCCACTTTTTGCCAACTACGGGTTGGACTTGCTGGTTTAAGAGATAAGAAATAATTTGGAGGATTTGGTTTAGCTCTTTGGGCCATGCCTTTCATATTTGGTTACCAAATTTCAGGTCCACAATTTATTAAATTAATAAATTACCATGTATGGCTTCAAGTTCTAGCCATATATTGTTTTAAATGCAAGACATGTGAGTATTAAAAGATCATATGAGCATTTAGCTATCTAAAAAAGATTTCGATTCCTGTGTTTTTGTTTTTTTTAATCTTAATGGGGCAGTTTATATTAAAAAATTTATCTAACTCTATTCTTATTAAAAATGTGTTACAAATTCATTTTATCTTTTTTTCCATACCATCGACTGATAAAAACATGATTAGAAGAATTTAATTGGGATTTTAAAAGTCCATATAAATCTAGAGGTATTCAATTCAAATTTTGATGGATTACATAGAAATTTAGGTGTATTCACTTCAGAATTTGATTGATTCCATTAAAATCTAGGTGTATTCAATTTCTCATGGATTTTAAAAAATTTTATTAAGTAGTGAATTTTAATGAATTTCAAACATAAAACAAAGGTTATGAGAATTCCAATCTTTTTCTCTTAGATTTTGACAGATTCTATGAAATTTCATAAAATTTATAAAATCTACAGTAGTCTATAACTTCTTTAAAAGCCATTAAAATCTCAATTAAATCCCCATAAAAGTAAAAATTAAATAAAAATTCGTAGAAAACAAAAACAAGGAAATAATCTTCTTTCTTTTTGTCAAAAGCATAGGATCTGAATCCTTAAAAAATTGAGATTCTAATACTAGATAAATCATATTAGAAATTGATATCAGTTTGATATATCTATTAGATAATTAATTTAGATCGAGTAGTAGTATCAATGTTGTACAGAAAAAGAGAAACTACAACTATAAGCAACCAAAACAATTTAACATGTTGCTTGAAATAAGAAAGTCATGGGTTTAAAACTTATAGAAACAAATAATCAAGCTTCCTTTGTTGGAAGATGTCTTGGATCCAAAATTCATGATCCATATATAGTTGATTAATCAAAAAACCACAATGCATGTTTTGCAATCCCGCCCGGTATGGGTTATGTGGATTGTCTGCTTTTATATATATAATATAAAAAAATTAGGGCAGCAAACTCAAAGCTAATTGGTAATGGTTGAAGAGATCAGTAACTTTGTAAACCACTATATAAGGCTCATAGGTCAAATATGACCATATATGATATATACTATACACCAACGTTTGAAATTTCTTTAATGTTCCAACGTCTATTTCAAATAAGTATTCTCTATTTAAACCCCTTAATGATCTCGATCTCTCTTCTCTTATAAGAAAAAAAAAAATCTTTCTAAGAGTGTTGTTCTAATTTATTCAATGCTCTTTTGAGTGGGCATCGAACAATTTCTTCAAACTCTTCCTCCAAAATAATGAATCGATTTGTTCTACCTACAATTCAAATAGTAGGAGCTAGCGTACACTTATAATTACAAATTTGGATTCAATCGTGTAAAATAAATTTAAGGAATTATGTATTTATGTATTTGATTCACACTTAAAAAGTTTTAAGAATCCATTTTATATTTTACTCCTTACCCTTGAACAATAAATACATAACTAAGATTAAAGTTAAGTAGAAATAAGAAGAGGAAAAACAAGTAAAATCTAAATCCTATAATCAAAATTGTTAAATCCAGAAGGCTTGATGGGCTGCTATAACCTATAACACTTAAATATTATTTTCAGGTGGCAAATTAAACTACTTAAGGCAAAGTTATTACACGCCTCAACCGCATTCTATGTTTTCTTCCAAAGTAGTATTCGATCATCAGCCATATATATTTTCCATAACTATAGGGATGAGAACTTGTATATATATTAAGTGTTGTTTTATATATATATATATGCATATATGGGTCTACTTAATTTGGAACCAGGGACGGAGCCAAGATTTAGAACTCGGGGGTGGGGGGGCTAAACTCAAAAAAACTTCGAAGGTACTAGGAAATTTCATTAATAAATAAAAAAGATACATCTAGTTAGGGGGGACATAGTGAGCCATATTCCTCAAAATGTATATATATACAAAAACATAGACTAAAAAACAACAACAAAACAATGAAACATGCAATGCAAATACAAGAGAAAAGAAAATGTGTTTGCTCTTGCTGAGATGAAAACGTGCTTGCTGCCTTTGCTGGGAATGATGGGTGAGTCATGATGTTTTGTTTTTTTTTTTTTTAAGGGAGGCTTAGAGTTCAGTCTATTTTATAAGTTTATCTTAGACTAAGACTGGTAATGATTTAGGGTTTTTAATCAAGTTTCCACCCAAAATCTCGGAGTTAAAACCTAATATGCAGCCATTACAAAGTCCACTATACACCCTAAGAGGGAAAATACCCTTCAAATCGAGGGAGGACTCTATTATAAATTAATAAGGATTTTCTTATAAATTAAAAGAACTTTATTATAAATTAAAATGATTTTTTTATAAATTAAAAGGACTTTATTATGAATTAAAATAATTTTCTTATAAATTTTAAAACATCATCGGTCTCCATCTAAAACCTGTTTTTCTAAAGTATTCAAGCTTAATTATCTTTTTTTTTTTTTAATTAGGGTGGGGCCGGTGGGATGGGCTTTAATAGATACATATGTTTAAAAAAAAAAAAATTTATGGGGTGCTGGAGCACATCTAGCCCCCTACTATGATCCGTTCCTATTTGGAACTCATTTTATTTACAACAAGTAAAATACTGACATATACATTACACATTATTTGGGATCCCTAGCATTTTCTAGATAGATAGATTTCTTCTTAAAACATGGTCAAGTGATAAAAAGGGGGCAAAAAAAAAAAAAACAACGGACAAAGGTTGTCAATTCGATTAAGTTTAATCAATACTTCTCGTTAATCCACCCTTTACCCCTTGAACAATCATTAGCCAGCCTTTGTTAACGTTTTACCTAAAAACAAGACCAGATCTATCCCTCAAGTTGATTTGCAATAAACAAGTTTAATATCATGATCATGAGTGCGATGCTTTGCAAATGATAATGTTCTTTGAGGTATTAGGACCAATTTGGTATTGCTGTGAGGAAAAATAGCTGTGAAGTAAAACAGCTGTGAAGTAAAGTCAGCTGTAAAGTAAAACAGTTGAGTGTTTGATAAACTATGTTTTCAAAAGTGCTGTGAATGCAAAAAACAGTATCAAAGTGTTTGGTAAATGTTAATGTAAAAGTGTTGTGACTGTGTATAATTACTAAAATGGACATGATGCTGAAAGTGTCTTTCACTTATTTGTTTGGTAAAACTAAAATGTTTTTTTACTTATTTTTTAAATTTATGGCTACAAATTTTTATTAGCATTAATTTTTTTAAGAACAACATTATTAAATAAGTATGTCTATTATTTTTTTAAGTATATTATAATTTTAATCGTACAAATAAAATATCATAATTAATTATCACAATATAAAATATAACTAATAATGGACATATTTTTTAATTTAAAATAAACAAATAAACATTATAGAAATCAATAAGGGTATTATGAATAAAATAAAATATTTATTGTTGTGATTTACTGCAGCTTTCAAAAGCATCTAGAAACCTGCTTTCTGTTTTTGCTGTGGAGAGTTGAGAATTGTGGGGAAAAACTGTTTTTTATTTTTTTACCAAACACTAAAACTGCTATAGGTAATTGAAAATTGTCATCCACAGCAGCTTTTGGGTCCTCCACTGCAATCCCAAATGGGTCTTAGGGCCAGTTTGGTATTACTGTGAGAAAAAACAGCTGTGAAGTAAAGTTAGCTGTAAAGTAAAGTAAAGCAGTTGAGTGTTTGGTAAACCATGTTTTCAAAAGTACTGTGAATGCAAAAAACAATATCAAAGTGTTTGGTAAATGTTAATGTAAAAGTGTTGTGACTGTGTATAATTACTAAAATGGACATGATGCTGAAAGTGTATTTCACTTATTTATTTGGTAAAACTAAAATGTGTTTTTACTTATTTTTTAAATTTGTGGCTACAAATTTTTATTAGCATTAATTTTTTTTAAGAATAACATTATTAAATAAGTATTCCTATTTTTTTTTAAGTATACTATAATTTTAATCGTACAAATAAAATATTATAATTAATTATTACAATATAAAATATAACTAATAATGAAAATATTTTTTAATTTAAAATAAAAAAAATAAAAATTATATAAATCAATAAGGGTAGTATGGGTAAAATAAAATATTCATTGTTGTTGTGATTCACTGCAGTTCAAAAGCACTTAAAAACCTGCTTTCTGTTTTTGCTGTGTGGAGTTGAGAATTGTGGGGGAAAGCAGTTTTTTATTTTTTTACCAAACACTAAAACTGCTGTAGGTGATTGAGAATTGTCATCCACTGCAGCTTTTGGGTCCTCCACCGCAATCCCAAACGAGGCCTTAATAATATTCAACAGGGTATGTAGTTATGTACTATGTAGTGTGCAGATCTGTTAGTTCTTGGAAATGAGTTTGGTCTTTGGAGTTAATTAATCCAAATACTAAACAGGTTAATTAATTGGTTTTGGATTAGTAAAGCTTGCAAATCCGGCAGTCTTGAACAAACAGACACATATGCATCACGAGTCTGACCTTTTTATTTTGCCTCTTAGAGCTTTAACTCACTCATGCATTGCTGAATTAGCGCTGTTCAGATTTGGAAAAAAGAGAATGAATAATTAATACTCCAAAATAAACCAACCTTAAGTTAGCTAACTCTCAAGTCAGCCTAGCTTTGTTGTTTTCTCTTGCCTTTTCTGGCGTTTAATGAAATGAATTGACTCTCGACCAAAAAAAAAAAAAGGTTAGCTAGCTAACGCTCAAGTCAGCCTTGCTAGCTACCCATTAGCTAGCCAAGCCCTATTTTTTTTTTTTTGGGTCTGAAGCTAGCCCAGCAATGCAAAGGACATATGAGCTCGATTGTGATTATCATCTGCACCCCCATAATGTTGGACCAAAATTGAGCATCCAATTAACACAAACGTAGCAATCTCACCTACTTTAATTTGCTCAATTCTCATCATGTTGACATGCACGTGGTAAATTAAGTGGCTTGTTCCCGAGTTGATCGTTTCGTGTGGATAGATTTTTCCTAAACATAAGGTAGGTGGAGAATTTCTTATTACTAGAAAACAGGCCTAATGTCACCCCACATAGGCCGGCATGGCTTTTAATACACTTCAGGGCCACCACAGAATTAATGAGGTAGTTGCGATCACAAAATTGCCCAAGTTGATCCTTTCTTTAATTAGCTAGCTTTGTGGTTGTTGTGATCGAACTCATATGAATCATATCATCCATGGGAAGGACAATGCAATAAAGTTGATGGACACAAAAGACAATGTACAAAATGTGAGCTTCAAGTATATATGGTTCTCTAGAGCAGATGACTTAGTGCATGCAGATCACTCGACGCTTTGTTTTTATAACTTTCGAGCACTTAGTGCCGCTTTCTTCATTGTTTTTTATCTTATTTTCCAATGGGTTTAATCTCATAAGGTGTAGAATGACTTGTGAAGCCTTTATGTTTACTCAAAATCCTTGTATTAAAACTTAACATAAAAGTAAACAAACAAAGTATGATTGCTTGGCGCTATGGAAAAATGCATTGTCGAGCACTCGACGCTCTATGGATGCACTATGGGCATCCTCTCTTGCGACAAACTGAGTACATGTATATAGATCTATTTATATGTGAACCTAAAATTGCCCATAAATATTCGCAACATGTATATATATATAGAGTTATTCTATGGTTCGAATATCTACGAATACGCAAAATTACACGGTGCGTTCAAAATTATATATGTACATGCCAAAAAATAACCCTAAATGTATGTATGTATGTGCGCGTGTGTGTGTGTGTGTATTAAGGGATCCATTTTAATAAGAATTAAGAAGCAAAAGGGATATATAACATTTGTTGGAGTGACCTTGTAATGTAGTCCTAATGATCTGAACCGTCCGAGTTTTAGATCCCGTTTAAATATCAGTTTTACTAGAACTTATTTGACCATTTGATTATTAAATAATCATTTCAATTTTTCAAATAAACATTGTATTTGTCTATTTATATGGATACAGATAGATGACTAAATGATTTATTATTTGGTTCAATTTTTATAAGGATAATCCTTAAATGATGACTTACCAAATGAAAGATTTAGATCATTTAATTGCATTGAGTGTTGTGCGCACATACATATATTCTCTTTTGTTGTATGTATGTATGTATGATTGTGGACAAACATTGTAGTAAACCCTAGCACCAAAAAAATTGTAGTAAACCCTCTTTGTTAATGGTTGGAATTGGGGGAAAACGTTTGCGTCTACGAAAGTTGTGGCATCAATTACTCATATGTGTGTAGTATAAACCAAGCATGCTGTGTTGGTTCCTCTTTAAGAAACTTAGTTGTTTCTTTGAGACACTTTATCAAGCATATATATTTCCCTCGAGTAGTCGGTGGGGTAACTCTGTTGAAAGGGCCGTAGAATTGTCTTCTCAGCACCCCAAATTCAAACCCCTCTCCCCCTAATCTAAAAAGCACATTAGTACCCCCGACTTTTAAGGAATAAAATCAAGAACTAAGAAGTAAACACTCAAAATCCATGAGAAAATATTTAAATTCTATGGGATAAATTGACCCCATTACTCCTTACTGGATTCGTCAATGTGAGCGCATGGACAATTGTGTTTAGCAAACCTCGGACTGATAGATTTAAACATCTCCACCAGATGGAGAGCAAATCGATATTTTTTTTCCAAAATGTTAAACAGGTTAATTAGTTTTGGATTAATTAAGCCTGCTAATCAGGCAGCCTTAAGCTAGCTGCCGGATTAAACAAACACACACATATCAATTACGAGTCTGACATAATATTCCTATGCATTGTTGAATTGGCCCATATTCACTTTTTGGGAAAAACTAAAAAGTGAGTGAATAATACTCCAAGCTGTAGATAAGCCAATTATGATCGTCACCCCTATACAGTAGGACCAAACTTGAGCATCCAATTAACACAAACGTAGCAATCTCACATTCTCACCTACCCCCCCTGTTGCAATTTCTTGAATACACTTTGCTCATTTTCATCATGTTTCAGGTGCACTTAGCAAACGAAGTGGCTTGTTCCCAAGTTGATCCTTTAATTCGTGGACAGATTTTTCCGACATATAAGTAAGGTTGGTGGAGAATTTCTTATGTAGATAGCGAGGACCATGCCTGTACTTTAATTTCCTTATCTTTGTGGTAGCTGAGAATGAACAATACTTATCTAAAACCCCCGTGGAGCTCCCCATTTCACAAAAGCATGTTTTTTCTTTTTTTAATCTTTTCATTCAATCAATGTATTAATTAATTTTTATTTATTTAAAATAAAAAAAAATTTAAATAGACATGTTTTTTTAAAAAGAGATTGGAGGAGCTCCTCCAATTGTTTGGACGCATATATTGTTGACTGTGAATTCCTATCAATTAATCATATATCATTAATTAATTGGGAAAGATATATCAATAAGTTAAAGTGAATGAACACAAAAAACAGTGATATACAAACATATGGGAGCTTCAACTATATGCTTACGCAACTGTAGCCGCCTATATATATATTTGCAACAAACATATAAAGGAATCTCTTTTTATAAGTTTCTCAAAAAAAATATATATATAAGCACATTTAGGTACGAATGTTACGCTTAATAATATATAATTTTTTTGCGTTGAGTGATCGCTAATTTGTCAACTTTTATGCGTAAAATTTCAAAGTTAAACTCTAATATAACGCTTTTATAAATGTCATTCTACACGTAAAAGGATATGAAGTAAACACATAAGTCTAAATTCTTAAAAATGGACGGAGAAAGTAACACCGAACGCTACAAGAAATAATACAAGTAATCACTTAAAGCACCAATTTGTAGGGAACAAAACAAGAACTAAAAAGCACTTTTATCTTAAGTCGTAAATAATACAATCATCATGGAATGAAAAAAAACAAAAACAAAAACAAAAAAAGAGAAAGAAGGAAGGATAAATAACATTACCTGCGCATATTAATACCCTCTTTTCAAAACAATGTTAATTATTCATCAATGATATTTTATTCAGCTTTTACCAAAAGGGTTTGATCATGATTGAATTTTGGTATACCTACCCTAACCCTTACAGGTAGTTCAACGTGTATCGATTGATTCGTTTCAGCACGGTCAATTTATTGTATAATGGCACTCTTAGCTCATAGGCTAGTTATTGAAATTGATTGGAATTTAAAAATTTAGGTTAATTACTGTTTACGTAACTTTAGTAATGTACCAAATTAAATGCTGTATCTTTAAAAATTTAGGTTTATTTTTGTCGAATGTGGTTTAAGACTTTTCAATCTCTTTCAATATAAATATGACGAAATCATGTCGAAGAAGCGGTAGTCCTCAGCCGTAAAGCTGTATAGCTACAATATATAATGAGAATATCAACAAATTAATAATAATACTAAAATCATCAAATTTATTTATTAAATTTATTTATCAAATAATATATCAATATATACATATTTAGTATCTTAATATAAGTTGAACAAGTGTACCCAAATGTGAATAATTGAACCACCATCACACCATTCTAAAGAATTTGGTAAACAAATATCATGTAGCATTCTATCAACGACACCCAAATGCTTTTATTTATTTATTTTGTGATCAAACAAAACCAAAATGCTTGGAAACAACAATAGGAACACCAAATTCATTATGAATTATTAATTTATTATTGTAGGTGTTTTTGATAATTTCAAAGTCAAATGATTCAGTTGGTAGTTTTTAATTGTTGGTTCTTGAAAGTCAATATACTTGCTAGCTGGGTCCATGAAATTCAGCTGACTTCAATGAAAGTCGTCGTACTTCAGCGTTTCTTAAAGCAACGTCCTTCCTTAAAATATTATCATTACAAATTTGAGTAGATTAATGAGATTCAAATCGCAAACCTTCTAGTGCAAATGTGCAATGATGCTCATTCTGAAAGGTCAACACAAATTAACTCCAAAAATGAAAATAGAAATATAAATACAATAACATAAAAGGTTTCAATTTGATTTTTTCACTTTTATTTTTTTTTTGGGCTAGAGGGGTTTTTTTATTTATGAAAATTTAGATTAAATACTAGTGAGACTCTAAGTTGGTTATAACATGTAACCCATGACAGTATTCCCAATAAGAATATAAAAATGTATCTTTTTTTTAGTATCTAAGACATGAAAGATTCAAACTTAAGACTTTTTTAAATATTGAAATAAAAATTAAGCTAGACCAAAAATGTACTTTTTAAATAGTTATATTTGGGTTGAAGTAGACTTCCGACGTTGGTGACTCGAACTAGGCCTTTGCACCAATTGGGCTTGAATTTGGTCTGATCCGGGTACGACCTGGTAATTCTTCAAGGGCCCATGTTAATTCTCTAATTCCTCCTTGTGGGCCCAGGCCTAGTGTATCTTATGTCCGATTGTCAATTATGATGATCGTGGGCCTCGGCACTGAGGCCTAGCTCGACATGTGGTCCTGGTTCTTTTAAGTGAGGGGTGTATGATCTTTTCCTCCTTGTTTTCGCTTATGTGGCATAAGAAGATAAATCATAGTCCCACACTCTCACTGTAATAATGAAGATAATTCTCTAGATAATTTGAATCCTCTATTAAACTCTTCGTTCTTTATGCGCTGATCTCATACTAATTAATTACAATTACGTCGTTTTATATACTGATCTCATACTAATTAATTACAATTACGTCGTTTTATAGTATAGTCTCGTAATCGGAATCGTTCATTTTTTTAAATTACCCTTTAAAAATCATCCTATTATCAAAATTGTATATTTATTTTATAACAGTTACATAACCAAACTTCATATTTGATTGTTTTTTTTTTTTTACAGAGATGATATTTAAAGATAATTTAAAAAATTAACGATTCCAATTACGAACTTACACTATAAATAATGTAGTTTTAATTGATTAATATGAAATTATTACACAAGGATTAGCATATGATCTAGATATCTGAATATCAAATTTAATATTTTAATGTTAAAATAGAACAATATCTAAGCACCTCTTATTATTAAAAGTTCAATCTCAATAAATTTCCATTAAGAGCTAGTTTGACTTTTTGGGTAATGTGGCAGGCTGAAGCCCGAAATAAACAAAAACTACAGAGGCACAACACGAGCCCTGCCCAAATCTAATAGAGGGAGCATCTCCGCTTCCAACAAAACCAAAGACTAGAGAGAAACAGGAGAGGCCAGTGAATACCATAAACAACAATGTCCTTGGACTTGAGATTCATACGGATCCAATCATGGAAACCAAAGGAAAGAGTATGCATAAAGTTACCCAAATGACCAATAGCAGTCCAAATTTGCATAGCATAACAACAACACCGAAAGAGGTGAAGTAGAGTTTCAGAAGCAGTACCACAACAAGGACAAAGGTCATTCACAACTAAATTCCGCAGAACACATTAGTGAGAAGACGATCATGCACAATAAGCCACAAAAACTAATGATGTAGAATTTTACCAAGTCTTTGTTTTTTTTGTCAACATAAAACTTGCATTGAAAAAAGAAGGAAGGAATAGATGAAATTATGTCCAAGTCCACATCTTCATCTTACTAGGCCAAACTTCATACAAAAGAAAAATACAAATGCAAGTCCTAACACTAACACCATCACAAAAACAGAGAAAAAGAGACATTTACCAAACACAAGGCCCAAGTTTTGAGATAACCCCTGAAAGATGGCAGCAAAGCCCAAAAGAAACACAAGACCATACCCTAGATCCATGAACCAGAGGAAGCCCTGTCATCGCTAGAGAGTCAGCCACCATGGAAAAGCAAAGACAACACAATAACACGAGCAACATCACCACTGTAAGGTAGACCAAGCAAAAAGCATGAAAACCCCAAAACTCCATGTCAAAACACCCATCATCATCAGAGAATAGAAAACCAAGTAGAGACCGTAACCACCGAAGAATAGCAACAACAAACTCCAAAGAAGAATAAACTGAGAAAATGAGGGGTGATACACCTATGCCAAAAAGGCTCCCATAATCCACTGGGTAAGCGAAAAACACTTTTAGAAAGGTAGCTGAAATGTGGTCGAAGATGAAGATTTTGGGGGTGAGTGAGGGCTTTGTGTGCTGATAGACATGGTGGGTTGCAAGAGAAAACAGAGAAAGTATAAGACTGAAGGAGGGAATAGGAGATGGAATGGAAGAGCTGATGAATGGGCTGGGGAAAAAAGGGGTTTAAACTAATGAAACTTCAAAATAGGTGTGTAGCGAGAATGAAATAAAAACAAAGAAAAAAGAGGATGCAAAATCACCACAAAAGGGTGAAGAAACTCTCAAAGAAAGAGAAGTCAAAGCTTAAAAAGAGAGAAGGGAGGAGACAAGAGAGATGGAGGGAGGCGAGTGAGAAGGGGGTGGAGGGGAAGGTGTGGGAAAACAGTTGTTCACATAAAATCTCTTTTACCAAGTCTAACCATTAATATCTAGGAAAAAAAAGAATAGTGAGGAATTCATTGGATATAAAAGTAAATTGGGTAATGAGTAAGAATAGGTCGGTCTGACTGGAAAACCAAGAATCGACCCGAAATCGAGGCTATCGACACCGGAAACAACCGAACCGAAAGGGGTTTGAAACCGAGACAACGGTTTTTTCAACCGAACTGGAAAAGTCGGTTCGATTTCGGTTCCCAAACTCCAGAACCATTGATAAATCGAACCGAACCGTATCTATAAGATATATTTATACACATTTTAGACAATAAAATTAATTTTAACCTAGTTATATTTTAGATAATAAAATATATTTCATATATCAATTGAACCATATAATATATCAAATTAAGATTATGAGATGGTATATGGACTAGCTATTTCATAATTATTTCAATCAAACCATATATTTATTGTATAAAAAGTTGAATAATATATTTTTATAAGTTCTTATACCTTATTTCAATTGAAGCTAATAATTTTTTTGTTAAAACACACAATAGCGTTTAGGGTTTAGAATTTAATATATACCAACTATGAATTATAGTCTTAGGGTATAGGATATAAGGTATATGATTTAAAATTCATGGTATAAGGTTTAGGATATGGTATAATATTAGGGTTTCGGGTATTTTTAATTAGTTTTTATATAGAAATGTATTATATAAATTATATAGAAAGATATTTTAGGGCATAGAATGTATAAAAATGTATAGAAAAGTATTTTAGGGTATAAAAATGTATTATATTTTTATATATATATTTAAAGCAAACACAACTGCTAGGGGAAATTTTCAAAATACCAAAAAATGCTTATGCTTAATTAAAATGTCAATCTAAACAAATATTATCAATAGAGGGTGAAATAGTAAAACAAACAACTAATTAAAAATTTGAAAAACTAACAAGAAAGGAAAAATGAGAACATGCTCCTAAAAAAGAGGAACAATGAACTACATATTTTTTAAAAAATAAAAAATAAAGAAATCATGTATTAACCATTATTAATTATATTTAAAGTAAATAATTATAAAGTCTAATTTTGTACTCCTATTTCCTCTTAGACCCACTTATCTAATTGAATTCCCCAACCGGTCCATCTTATTTTCTTCCGGCCACTTCTAATTTTTCATCCCTTCTCCGTCAATCTCTTACTCCCTCTCTCATTTCTCTCTCCTCACTCACGCCCAGCCACCCCTCATCCTCAATCTGTGTCGTCCCACGTGGGCTCGGAGGTTGAGCAATGGTGCTTGGACGGCGATGCGATGTCGATCTCGGAGCAGCCAGGTTCAGTGGCTTCGCTGCCACTGTCGAGCTATTGTTTTAAGTCCGATCGGCAATACCGAAACAATTTGCGCTACCTTCAATGTTGGAGTCGATGTCGTTGGCCTCAGTGGCGTAAGAAGCTTAGGCCTTGGCTACAGATCTAAGACACTGCGACTTTGGCTATGGCGAATGAGAACTTGATGGGTTTGGGTCTTCTGTTGTGTTGGGATTAACTCTTATTTTGGGGGTTTTCGTTCTTGTTTTTGTGTTTTTTTTTTGGTCTTGTGGTCATGGTGGTAGTGGTGATGGGGTTAACTCAGTGTCTGCAGATGATGTTAACTCACTATAAACTGTTGGAGAGTGACAGAGAGAGAGAGAGAAAAAGAGTGAAATATAGACTGAGATTGAAATTGAGAACTTAAATGGGAAAGAGGATGCCCAAGTGGGTTTGGAGTTTTCTTTGATTTTGAAGAGAGATGGGGTTGAGCTACCCAACCTTACAGTGAAGGAAAAGAAGGAACTTGCGTCCTATGCTCACAGCTTGGGGAAGAAGCTCAAGTCCCAATTGGTGGGCAAGTCTGATGTCACTCCCAGTGTTGCAGCTTCTTTTATAGAGAACCTTGAGTCCAACGAGCTTCTCAAGGTATTTGTTGGTTTGTTAACTACATTTTTTTTTTTTTTGAAAATTTGTGGTGGTTCAGTTATTACCCAGTTGGGGTTTAAGGGTTTATGTCAAATTTGAGGGATTTTGTTGTGCTAGTCTGAAATGTCTGTGCTATTATTGACGAGTGCTTCTCCTCTGCAAGTTGCATTTTCTTGGATTTGTCATAGAAATGGATTCAAGATAATTCATTTTCTTTTGCTTTTTTTTTCTTTTCTTTTCTGTCATACTAATGTTTTGCCTTTTTGGTTTCTGAATTTAGGAAATACAAGATTGCTGATTCCTATGGTTTTTGAATGCATAGGTGTAAGATTGTTGATTATAATAGTTGTGAAATGCATATGTGTTAACTTTTTTTCTCTTTGAATATCTAGTATTAATGGCTTTTGGTAAATAAATTTTGAAATCTCAAATTGATTTGATTTAAGTAATCATTCTAATAAGTGATTGTTACTGATGTGCATTAGCAATGGGTGATTGTTACTGCCGAGCAATACAATTGGGTGATTGCTACTGTCGTGCAGTAGCAATAAGTGATTGTTACTGCCAGGCAGTAGCAACATATGATTGTGTTGTCGGGCAGTAACAATAGGTGACGGACAGTAGCAATAAGTAATTGTTACTGCCGAACAGTAACAATAGGTGATTGTTACTGCCAGACAGTAGCAATAGGTGATTTAAAAAAATTATGGATGCTTCATCTTGATTTGTTGTGTTTTATGATGGTTATTATTTAACATGTTTATGGAATGAAAAATACCTAAATTATGATTTTTTTTATTTTTTTATTTTTTGGTACCAATTGGCATTGAAATGAAGAAAAAAATTGAAGAAGGAAACAAAAATTGGCTTTTTAAAAAAACACTGTAGCGTGCTACAGTAATGGCTACAGTAACACAGTTACTGTACCACTGGATTTTTTAAAAAGGGCCGCTACAGTATTTCACTGTAGCGGGTGGGCCGAATGAACAATAAATTTTTAAAAATAGACTTTAAAAAAATAAATCCTTATATTTATACATATGTTTTTATTTATCTTAATCATTCAATTTACATGTAAAAAAGCCAATTCGTGTGCGCATGCCAAAGGGCTAGTAATAAGTAATTGTAGTAGTTCAAAAGTTAACAATGAATTGGACTGTTTATGCATCTGTCTACGTCAAACAGTGTTATTTCTTATTTTTTGGCTGAAAACGTCAAACACTGTTTCTTTCCTTGGAAGGTTTGTTAAAGCAGGACATGTCGTTGTCAACTACATTGTTATCCTTGTGGGTTGTAACGAGTAAGGACTGAATCAGTCCGACTGATATTTCTACTTTCTAGATAGAGAATAATAAGAAATTAAGATTCGCATGCATCTTCCATATATTGCTTGTAGGGCTGGGTCGATATCGGTAACCGAACCACCACTCCGCGACCGACCACCGAACCACACCCCACGGAATGGCAAACTTCGCAACCACAATCGCTACTGACAAGGTCGGTTACCGATGGCTTCGGATGCAGTATGTTCGGGTCGGTGTGATCGGTTTCGGTGCTTGAGACTTCACCCTCTATCTCTCTGCAACTCCAACTCTGGCCAGTCACCTAACTGCTGCAACTCCAACTCCAACGCCCACTGCAACTCCGGCCAATCGCCCTTTATCTCTCTACAAGGCGCTAGTCTGACCACTCAGCCCCGGAGCTTCACTTAGGAGACACCACCGCGTGTAGCTCCCAAGCGTCACTGTGGCACACTCGCACCCACTCCTGGAGCTTCGCCGCTGCCAATCCAGAGCTCACTGTCCACCTTCGAGATGCTCACAAGGAGAAGATTAGAAGAAGAAGAAGAAGAAAATAATAAGAATAAGAAGAAGAGGAGAAACCAGAGGAGGAGGAGGAGAAAGAGAAGAAGAAGAAGTGTCGGTCGGTTCGGTTACACCGACAGGTAAAGCATTCTCAGACCGCTGCCGCCACCGCCACCGCCACCTTCGGTTCAATAGACATACCGATACCGTCGGAACGGTCCATTGTCGGAGCGGCTGCTGCGGTTTTCGATTGCGGAACGGTTTGAGCAGTTGGTCGACCCAGCCCTAATTGGTTGTACCTTTCCAACACTTGAATTGGCATCTGGTAAAACCAATTAAATAACTTGGTGGCCAAGTTTTCAGCATTGTCTAGGAACGTAGCTAAGAAATTGACCACGAGGCCTGCTTAACTAATTTTGCTAATAGATATTCTTACATTTCGTTTTGGTCAAGGACGACCAAACCCATTAATCAATTATTAATTTGTCAACCAATTTAAATTTATAAACTACAGAGATTAATTTCTGAATTAATCAATCCTTTTAGGGCTACGTCAATCTGAACCCCCACATCTAAATGTTAAATCCTGAATAAAATATAGATTTTGTACTTGGGATAGTTCAAGAATTGCTTTGGGGATAGTAATACTAAATTCACAAAAAAAAAAAAATTAAATTTAGTTACCAAATAATGTATGTGATTAACAAATGACATGACAATATAGCAATTTTTAAAAATAAGGAACATGTTTACTGCTTCAATTGTTGTTTTCCAACTCAGATGGCATCAATGTATTTGACAGAATATCTAATATATATATATATATATATATATATACATGTCATGTTGGGGCAAATAGTATCTTTTTAAAGATAAATCTTCAAAGTGACAAAAAATATGAACAGACGAAATACTTGTATTATCAGTGGTTGATATTCAAAATTTTGAGATTTATTTCCATATATGTAAACTAGTCTCTCTTCACTCGCTTCCGCAAGTGTGAAGTGGTTTTTTCTATTATGCAAACACTTATATTTTGGCAAATATAATTCGTTTAATAGGCATCTCTTATTTCTATTCTCAAATCACAAATACAAACAAACCTAGTTGTTCAACCTAAGTGAAAGACAAAAAAAAAAATGAATATGTGAAATTAAGGGGAAATTAATTAAAGAGAGAGAATTAAGAAAAAATTAATTAAGGAGAGAAATGCGGCAAACCAATTCTCATGGGCGGAAAAGTAAATTTGAGAAATATATAACTAACCATTGGATTTAAGTCGAAACGATCTCAGCCATTCAGACCCGGAGATAATTCAAAAACCCTTCTGTTTAATAGGCTTCTCTCATTCGACTCTTTCCATTACGCAAACACCGATATTTTGGCAAACGTAATTTGTTTAATAGGTTTCTCCTATTTCTTTTCTCAAATCACAAATACAAACAAACCTAGTTGTTCAACCCAAATGAAAGACCAAAAAAAAAAATTAAATATGTGAAATTAAGGGCAAATTAATTAAAGAGAGAGAATTAAGGAAAGAGAAATGGCAAACCAATTCTCATGAGCGGGAAAATAAATTTGAGATATAGATAACTGACTATTGGATTTAAGTCGAAATGATATCAGCTATTTGGACCCGGAGATAAATTTTAAAATTCAAAAACTATTCTGTTTTATTATATAAATATTTGATAATAATAAGTGTATGAAACTAAAAATAAAATTTGAAAATGCAGTATTCATTGGTTCCAATTTGTATGCGTTCAAAACCTTGGATCCACGTGTTAGGCTCAAAATCTCACTACACGTGCGGAAAAGTGTTGAGAGTAATGTGAAGCAATGTACTACATCAAAAACTAGAACTTTGTATATATGATTATAAGGTGTTGGACATCTCCACTCATTGTCAAATAATTTTTTATTGTATGCTCAAATTCTATCAATATTAAGATGCATAAATGAGATTGCGACATGCTGAAATTTAAATATTATAAGCAAAACCTGAACATCAACTTGATCCGATAGATATTTTCAGTCAAAGGCAATTACGTAATAAATTAATCATGCATGTTCATTCCCTTTCTTGCTTACAAAGTATATATATTATTTCTTAGTTACAGACCCTTTCTTAATTCTTAATAGCTGACTTAGCAAACGTCACATATTATGTAGCCACCTACGTAATATATATATATATATAATGGATTAATTATGGAGGCAACCACTCAATCATGTGGTAATATATAGCCTTCAACCATCAAGTTCTTGATTTTTGTGGTAATATATATATATATCCATACTAGCTAGCTTATGAATCACACTCATATAAGAATTCATTTGATCAATCAAAGAGATTGATGGTATAAAAAAAAACACACGAGACTCTTTGGCAAGAGTCATTAATTTCTCTTATATATTTTAGAAAATGCCAATAATTCTTCTTTGCGGGTCGATGCACTACAAGAAATGTGAATAAATGTCACGTTCATTTGTTGAACAGAAATGGGTAGCATTTGAGAATTTTAGTCCCTATTGTCCAATTGCCATATATTTTTGTTAAAATCGAGGCACTTTAGTCCCTATTGCTCAATTGCATGCCACTCTTTTTTATACAACCAATAAAAGTGGCTTTTACTCACATTTGTTATAGTGATATTCTGCCAATTTTATTCCATACTTGAAGAGTTTTAATTTATCATAGCTAATACAAATTTACATTAAATTTTAAAAGTTGAGATGCCAGAGTGTTTGATTTGGAGTTCTTTTTATTTTTTTATTAAACAATTGTTGTCCTTAAAATTTGAATTCATGACCTCCTCTAACAAATGAAGCTAAGCTAAAAGCCATAATGTCATTGCTTTTAATTTGGAGTTTAAGCACTACAGCTAGACCTCAATTTTTGACTGTTATAATGAAAAAAATTATAAGAACTGCTTCTTCTTTTTTTAACTGGAAGAACTGCTATTTATTAAAGAAATAAGGTACAATTGTACTAACTGTGATGAAATTTCAAATTTTTTTTCTTTTTCTTGAGAATAATAATTCAAACTTGGACCGTTTCGCCAATAAAATTATATTGAATTCAATAAATAAAACTGCCTGTACCAGATAATTCAAACCTAGAAAGCAAAGCTTAGCATCAGCTAGCTAGGTAGATGAGGTAAGCATCTAAACCATTAAACTTTAATTTGTTGACCATTGTCTATTTCTACTTCTCTGACAAGCTTCCGATTAAACTGGTAGCTATCATCTAATTAATTAACACACGTTCTTCCATTTTCATACCCATCATCGTTTCACAATTGCCTAGTAACTTCCTATACCATGCAGATATATATAATTTACAATACACCCCAAGTTTGACATTGAAACCTATATATATATTTAACACATTCCTTTCACATCTCATTCATTGATTCATTAAACAATACTTACTCTCTAATTCTCATTCTCCAAATTCTTAACATGGGTTTGGACAAGTGGTCTTTGTTGAGCCGCCTAAGAACAGCCGTGAAGAAGGTCAGCTATCTGCTTAATCTCAACGTGCATCGCTGGCGGATTGCTTCCATGCTCAGCCGTACTGCTTCTAGCAACCACCGCTACTTAAGAAGGAGCTTCAACGATCGGCCGTCGCCGCCTGGACTGGCGGCGGCGTGCGCGGAGGATGATGAGACGGGCTCCGAGGATTCGGAGTCCTCCAGGGGAGGGCATCTACAAAGAACCAAAAGCTATCCAACGACGTCGTCGGATGATCAAGATGATATTGATCAGAGAGCGGAGATGTTCATAGCTAATTTCCGAAACCAACTTAGGATGGAAAGACAGATCTCTTTGGAGCTTCGATACTGTAGAGGAAACAGCTTTGAATTGTCATCTCCTTGATTGATGATCACTACTTTTACTTGGTGATGATGGTGGCCGGATCGAGCTAGCCTGTGATTTTTTTTTTCCAGAGGGTTATGCTTTTATTTATTTATTTTTTGTTTTATTTTAAATTATACGTTCCGCTTTTGGCATATGTGATATATTTTTTTTCATTTTTGTAAATGCATTAATTCTTTGAATTTTGAAGAAATTTTCCAAAGGCATTGTTTTGGGATGAGTACTGTGGGATTGTTCTGTAAATGTCTTTCTTTAGCTGCAATGTAATTTTGATCTCAAATGAAGTGGTTTTAATTTTTCTTTTCATTGAAGCATAGTGAAAATCCTTGAGAGAGTTAAATACACGCACAATTTTATTTGCAATTTCATGGGCAGAGTCATTCGCACTCAAAAACAGAATTAGCAATTCTAAAATGGAGTGAGCTGGTACCAGCTAGAGGGGTGGGCTAAGGTTTGAGAATAGGTTGGATTGTGGGCTACATAGACTAAGAAAAAGTTGACAAAAACAAATACACGTACAAAAAACTTATAAAAAGAAAAGAAAAGATACAAAAAAATTGAGAGCAAATTACAATTTAGTAGCTCAATTTTACATGTTATTTTAACTTAGTACTCTAATTTTGAAAACTTGTAAAAAAGTACTTCAACTTTTATTTTGTATCAACTTAATACCCCAACTTTGAAAACTTGGAAAAAAGTATCTCAATTTTCATTTTATATCAAAATAATACTTTCGTTAGCTTTTCTGTCAAAGTGACAAGGGCATTTTCGTCTTTTTCCCAAATTTAAAAAATAATTAAAATTAAAAATTTTTGTATTAAAAATTTTTTTGAATACAAAATTATTTTAAAATAATTAAAATTAAAAATTTTTTATTATTTTTTAAATTTAAAGAAAAGAAAAAAATACCCCTATCACTTTGACAAAAAAACTAACGGAGGTACTATTTTGACACAAAATGAAAGTTGAGATACTTTTTTGCAAGTTTTCAAAGTTGAGGTATTAAGTTGATACAAAATAAAAGTTGAGGTACTTTTTTACAAGTTTTTAAAATTTGGGTACTAAATTGAAATAACATGTAAAGTTAAAATACTAAATTATAATTTCCTCTAAAATTTACTATCATGAACTATGCATATATTTTAAACGATTCACAAATAAAAAAAATCTTTAAAGCACATCCACCCCCTACGGTCCACTTCTTCTTCTTACCTACACCCGTGCAGACCCAACCCCCATCACCCATTCTTTGTTTGCAGACCCACCCTCCAATAGCCTCCATCTTTTTCCCTTCCTCAGTTCTAAGATGTGCTTTTTCTTTGTAACAATAAAATCTCAATTTTACCTTTTTTCTTTTTCTTTGTCATGAGGGGGAGTCACTCATAAGCTGCTATGGTTTTTTGCACTTTAGGTTTATGTAAAGGGTAAAATTGAGATTTAATTAGTCGTTACAAAGAAAAAGTGCAACTTAGAAAAAAGAAAATTATAGGATATGAATAGAATTAGCTATTTTGAAATGCTCTCATGAAATCATCATTTTCATCTACATCCCCAACTTGCCATTTCACTAATTAATTTCTCATTTCTTTGAATCTTTCCCTGAGTTCTTTTCCTTCTTCACTTTCTCTCTTCGAGCTCCCTTTAAGGCCAGCGACCTTGACGGTGGCACCGCCAGCCTCCCTTAAGTTCATCAAGGAGAGAACTCGAGGAGATAGAGTGGTTAAGCTAAAAAAAAAGATAAGAGAAAGAGGAGGGAGGTGGCCGGCTGGCCGGTCGGTTGGGCCGTCAATGGTGGAGTAGGTGACTAGGGTCTAGTTTGTTTTTTTTTTTTTTTTATAAATTTATAATTCTCATTCATGGTCTTTTAATATCGAGTTAAATTTTTTATTTTAGAAATTAAATAGAAGAAGTGTGTAGTGAACAAGGAGTAAAATTTTGTTTTTTAGGGGTATGAAAATTTTAACACCATACCAAATTAATTTCGAAAAATTTCGTCGAAATTTTCTAAAATCCTCAAAATTTTGGCAAAATTTTCAATGTAGTAGATAATAATATTTGCTTCCAGCGCACATTATATTCATCACATATCATATGAAACTTACCATATAATTTGATTTCTTCAATATTTTTTTATCAATGTAGTAAATAATATATTAAATAAACATATGCTAAAGTTTTATTCAAAATTTTTGTATTTTAATAGTAATTTTCGTCGTTTCCATTTAATTTTTGTCGAAATTTAAAATTTTTGAAATTATTCATTAGTTGTGAGAGGAGGGAGGGTATTCGAATGACAACCATCTTCAAATAACATATTCTACAAAACAAACGCTACCTACTAAAGGGTAGAAGGAATGTGTTGGAGTTAGGTGGGGATATGTTGAAGAACAATGGCCGGGGATAGGCTGAAAAATGCTGGACAAGGAAATTTAGGGGTAAAAGAAGATTAAAGAAGAGACCTTAGTTGACAAAAATACCCCTCAAAATATGAGCATGTGTGCGTTATGCGTGATTATTTTAGTAGAAAATTTTGACAAAATTGAGATTTTTTTTTTTTTGACAGTTTTCTTTTATTTAAAGTAAGAGAGGATTGAACTTGAGTACAATAGAACAAATTTTATGATTGTTTCAGTTGGACTACATATAAACTATTTTTTGGACAAAATTGAAATAATTTAAACACCGACAAAAAAAATTTTATTAACCAAAATGAGATAGTTTTTTCTTCTTTTTTTTTAATTCACCAAAATGAGACAGTTGATGAGACATTGCTAATTTTAAAAAAAAAAAAAAAAACACCAAAATGTTCTTAGCAAGAGAGAACAACAAACACCAAAAAAATTTTCAAATAACAATAAAATAAAGATGATTGCTGATTGCCCCAAAATCTAAAATCTGAATAAGAAAGATGATTCTCCGGTGCTTCGCGGAACCACAATGCTCCCTTGTTCCCCACCATCCAACCGTCCGTTTAGTTCCTCCTAAGATCATCTGTGCATCTCCATCATCATCAAACACAACGAGAAGGGGAGCCTTATCCAGTGCTTTAATCTCCACCACCACATTGTGCACACTCATCTTTACGCTGATTCCTCCTCCTTCAAAGTCCGCCATAGCCGAATTTTCGGAACTTCCCAACTCAGGTGGCGTAAAGGCTTTAGACCTTCGCCTTGGTGCTGGTGAAGTACCCGCCGACGGCGACCAGGTTATCTTTATCTCTCATACGCATAATATGATGTGTATTGTATGTATATATGTATGTATGTATGTAGTGTATCTATATGTCTGCACTGCATGTATTAATGAACTGGGTAGTTGGTGAAGACTGAGATAAGGGGTTGATGGGTATGTGGCTATGTAGCCATTTGGGATTAGACTGCTTAGTACTTGTTGCCAAGTGAGTACTACTTGTAATTTGGGTACACAGAAAAATGGTGATTTAAGCTTTTAACCCATTTTTTTTCTTTTTCACTTTTATTCTTAGTATTGGGCCAATTGGCCAAATGGGTTGCTTCCCTATGCGTTTATTTTGATTTTCATAGATCAACACAAACTTGGACAATTTATATGGTTGTGGCTGTGCGCATTCTTTGATGGAGTCCTGCACAATTAGGCTATAGCCAGTAATATCATGTGTTTTCAAGTAGTTATGTTGTTGTGTGCTGTTTTGTTTACAACAAAAGGAAATCCTATCTTTTTGGTTTTGCAGCATTTAACTACTATGTCACATAAGTAATAGTGTAAGACAGTTCAAAAAGCATAAAAGAGCTCAATGTGCACATTTTGTGTCTTGAATGTTTCTTATTTGGGATTGAGAATTAAATTTGTAGGACAATTTGACACCTAGGTACCCAAATCTTCTTGCAGTGATTGGAGTACTTGATTTCCATCTAAATCTGTACTTTGGTTGTGCAGGTCTCTGTTCATTACTATGGAAGGTTGGCAGCAAAACAAGGATGGCGCTTCGATTCAACATATGATCACAAAGACGAAAATGGTGAACCGATTCCTTTTGTTTTCGTGATTGGGTCTGGGAAAGTAAGTCCTCATTGCCAATATGATGATTTCCTAGTCTTTACCATTAAAAAATATTATTGATTCCATAATTGTGTTATTCTTTTGGTTGAAAAATGTCATTAGTTTATTTTACTAACAACAACATTTGCTATTACTATCACCTTTGAAAATACTGTGCTGTATATTATTAACTACAACATAGCCAGCAAATTGAAGACAGCGTTGTTTTGCAACGCAATTTCCATTTCTCCATTGCGATCTTAACAAAGTGGACACATAGAGACAGTTTATATTCATTCATGGGATTTCTTCTTATTTCTGTAACTACTTGAGAAAATGTGGCATTAGTTAGAAAAGTATCAAATTGCAATATTGTCTTCCCTTCTTTCTATCCCTCTCCCCTCCAAAAAGAAAAACAAAACAGAGCACTCATAAAAAGGGAAAAGAGATAAAAATACAAACTTGTGCGGCTCATTTGTGTCCTCAGTGATAAATTTGGAACCTTGTTTGCACGTTGGAGACTTCCCTCCTCTTCTATCTTTAGAAATGTTTTTAACTTTAGGGTCAAGGAGTGTGAGAATCTCTTAATATTGATGTTGTGAGCACATATGCAGGTCATTTCAGGGATTGAAACAGCTGTGAAATCTATGAAGGTGGGTGGTATTCGTAGAGCCATCATTCCACCATCCCAAGGATATCAGAGCATGTCACAAGAACCAATACCACCTAATGTATTTACTCTGTTTCTTCCAGATTCTTTCTTTTACGTACTCTGCTATCTGTAGTAAATTTATTCTTGAACAGGCTGTTTACACTTATCTTTTGTCTAAACAAAATAGAAGCTGATTATTCCCATCAGAATACATTTTGTTTGTTTGCTTTGTATAATCTACATGGATACACTAGTGTCTAAAGTTTAAACAAAACTGAATCTCAAAAGCTGTTTATCTTGTGGCATCACAAATTCATTTTTAAGGTGAATGTAGAGAGTATTCATATTATCAACTTACACTAAAGATGGAGAGGAGGTTTTGAGAGCAAGGGAACATCATAAGGATATGAAGGAGAATGTCTCCATTAGTAGAATAGACGGTACTTGCACTTCCACCTTCTTAAGTGTGTGTGTGTGTGTGTGTGTGTGTGTGAGAGAGAGAGAGAGAGAGAGAGAGAGAGAGAGAGAAAGAGAGAGAGAGAGAGAGCTGTTTCTCTGTGTTTTGATGGAAATCTTTTCAGTTATAGTTACCTTTCTGAGTAGATTCATCATGTATGGTTAGAAGACATAACAGGGATATGGTTTTTTAGATATTATTAATGATGCAAATATATATATAGCTTAATTTGATAGCATGACCTAGTGAGATACATCGTTAGATGATACTTAGATCACATATGTCATGCATGTATGTATCTTTGTGATAAACAAAGTATTGTGTGCTGGTGCCACTAAAATCCAACTCTTAAGTACTTTCTTCCTCATTTTCTACCCTTGTTACTCAAATCTCATAATTTTTTCCTTTTTCTCTCCCTCAGTTCTTTGACAAGCAGAGACTGTTTACAACCATTTTCAATCCAACTCGTCTTGCAAATGGAGAAGGCTCTACTTTGGGGACTCTCATGTTCGATATTGAGTTGGTCAGCCTGAGGCATAAATGAAGATTTTGTTAATCCTGAGCAGTACTATGTCTCCCATGCCAAAATGTAAGCTGTAAAAATAGTTTTTATTCCTTGTTGGGAACGTGGCCTTTTTCCGCTGTCGATATATCATATCAATGCATACCTCAGCTGCAATGTAGAGACTGAATGTTTAAAGATGTCCAAATTTTGAGATATGAATTAGATTGTTGCCGAAGTCCAGCTCCACAATGGAGATGCTGTGTTATTAGTCAATAGGGATGATATGTATTGGCAAAAGCATAATTTTAGCTAATCTCAAAATCTGCATTTTAGTGTTCATTCTTGTATTCTTTTGTCCCCCTTTTCTAGTTCTCTCTGCTTGATTGGAGAAAACACTTTGGATTGTTGAAATCTTGTTAAAGGGGTCTAAAAACAAAAGCCATTGAGAAAGCTTTAGTGCTGATATTGTATTTTGGGGCATGTTTTACCTGTCAATCTGAGAATTTAGAAAAGACTATTTATTTAGTTTCTTTGAATGGTGTGTTTCCATTTTCTCCGGTGGAAATAGCTACAAATATTTTCATTCTTTTCCTTGTTAATGTTGTACTGTTTACTGATATATTATGGCTGATTTGAAAACATATCATGAGATTAATCCAGAAAGAGACAGGTTCACAAATTCAGCAGTTTATTCCATTAACCAATCACACAATGCCATGGTGTTCTGCAGAATCCCAAATTCTCCGGGTTAAGATCACAATAATTTAACATCAAAATATGGCTGTTTCATTAGTTATTAGCATCAAAATTCTAAATTGTGACTGTTCTCTGCATTTCTTTAATGCTTTGACACTCGTTTTTCTTCAATTCTAGTACCACATATAATATTCCACTGTGTTCTTGGATCACTACAAAGCACTTTTTACGCTTCATTTGATATCATATTTTTGGGGGGTTGATTGGTGTTGCTTCAAATTCAAGTATGGTGAGCAGCACGTAAGCTTAAGGTCCTTGAAGCACACCGAATACCGTGTACATGCAAAAATACCTACTTGCGGAAAGTTGACTAAACCACTTTGGTCATGTGCAAGCAAGATTCTCAAAAAGTGACTGAAGCTAAATTTAGGCTCAACTCCACCATACCCCTCAGTGCCTCGCAACCCTTTTATTTCTAAATTTGCTGGATACTAGCCCTGTATTGGGGAAATACAAGGCCACTTAAAAGACCAAAAACCCCTTCAGTCCCAATATGAAACACATCATGTTGCCTTCTAAATGAAGGACATAATAGTAAAGTCATTGACTTGACTCTTGAGCTTTTTCCTCCATCACGTTCTTTAATCCTTATAGCAAGAAAAGTCAAAGTTTTAGTCTCAATTGCACGAAATTGACAACTAATGCGTTGCATTTAAGAAAGCATGGAATTTATTAGTATCACTTGTGCATTCCAAAACTCTCCATGCATTGCAGCCCTCACCAGCTTCAACAACAACACCTCTCTGCCCTCCTCTGCTGCTCTGCAGCCTCTGGTTTTCTCACGGCTCCAAATACCAAATCATCATGAAGACATCAAGGCCAGACCGGCGTGGTTTCATAATCTCTTCTTTCTTATTCATCTGCTTCCTTTGTGCCTTAGCATCTATAAACGAAGTACGATTTGATAGTCTTCTAAAATTTGGTCGTTGTGCTCTTTCCAACATGCCCTCTCAGTTGTACAATTCAACATCAACCACTTTGCTGGCCCAGAACTCTTCCTCCTCGGATGATGACATTCGTGTACTTTTCGGCATTCTAACACTTCCAGACCAATACCAACGCCGGCACTTCCTGCGTCTAATCTATGGCACACAGAGTCCAATAGGCGCGAAAGTGGATGTAAAGTTTGTGTTCTGCAACCTCACAAAGGAAGACCAGAAAGTGCTTGTTGCATTGGAAATAATGCGATATGATGACATTATTATTCTGGATTGCAAGGAGAATATGAACAAGGGCAAGACTTACACCTACTTTTCAAGCTTGCCGGAGATCTTCAATGATACAGAGGGGCCTTATCCACCATACCATTATGTGATGAAAGCAGATGATGATGCTTACTTTAGGCTGCAGAACTTGGTGGACTCTTTAAAGCCACTGCCTAGAGAAGACTTGTACTATGGCTATGTTATTCCATGCCCAAGCATGGACCCTTTTGTGCACTACATGTCTGGCATGGGGTATTTGATTTCTTGGGACATAGTGGAGTGGATTAGAGAATCAGATATCCCCAAGAACCAGTTGGAAGGGCCTGAGGATAAAACTTTTGGGGAGTGGATCAGAAATGGGCATCGGGCAAAGAATAGGTTCAATGCTAAATGGTCTATGTACAACTTTCCTGAGCCACCCACAAGATGTACACATGAGCTTTGGCCAAACACCACTGCAGTTCATTTGTTGAAGACTCAAGAAAAATGGATTCAGACATTACAGTATTTCAATGTCACTGATAACCTCAAGCCTTCCAAATTGTATCATATACCTTGAGGTATATATATACCTCAGTATTTTTATTTTTTTTTAATTCTCTTCATTAATTATTGCTGAGTTTAGATGATACAATCTGATTTTGATGATTCATTCTTGCTCTTTCCTCTATACTATGTATTTTTCTTTTTCGATAAACTCGATACTATGTAATTGATTTGAGGTTCAAAGGGGTGATTAACCTCCCATGAAAATGAATGTCTACAGTATACTTTGTTCAAAGGTATATAATTGAATTTCGCAGCATCTACTATGTAGGAGTGATTGAAATGGGGAACTATATTACAGACAAAAAAGAAAAGGGAAAACCATATGATATAATAAGAAACGCAATTTCGGATTCCATTTTTCTCCTTGTACACTTTTTTTTCTTTATGTATAGGAAAATTACACAAAAAGCCCTCAAACTTTGACTAAAGTTTCATTTTGGACCTCAAATTATCATAACACTCATTTTAGAGTAGTCTATTCCAATGTCCAATCCAATTTGATGTAACGTACCGAAGTTTCTACACTTTCTCTGTTCAGGTTTCTTCTCTTTTTTTTGTTCTTTTGTTTTTCTCTTAAACTTTCCCTGATCACTCTTTGTCCTGTTTGTTTTGTGTATAATTGGAACAATGTGACATAATTTTCTGCTATTTTTATTCTTTCTTCTTTGTTCTAAGTTTTTTGTTAACCTCTGGCTTTTGGTCTTGGTCGTATCAAGTAATTTGGTTTGTTTTTTGATACTATAGTTTTGGTTTGTTTTTTATACAATAGTCGATGAATTTTTTGCTTTGATTCTCACCCACTGGTGTTACTTCTCAATTTGCTTCCAATACTTCAACGAGGGGCTTCTGGTTCTTCCATTTAGCTCAATCTCAGTGCCGGCCCTGAGCATGGGCCCAGTAGGTGCGACCACCCAGGGCCCCAAATTTTTTTTTTTTTTTTTATGTATATGTATATAATATTATAATTATATATTATAAAATTAAAATAAATATATATTTTTTTTTTGTGTTGAAATTGAAAGGGCCCTGATCATCAGCTAGAGCCTCATCACTCATGTAATTAATGAAAAATTGTAATTTACGTCTGAATTTTGAACTCACCTTCTCTCTCTCTCCCAGTCTCCCAGCGACTGAATTTTGAAATCACCTCTTCATTCTCGCAAGCTGCATAATAGATTTTATGGTTTGAATGTTAAAGAAAAAATCCTTGCAGGCTGCGACTCTCTCTTTCATTCTCTCTAACAGTGACACTCCCAATTCCAGCAAGGCAACGACTCTCTTTTTGGATTTTGAATGTGTGATGCAAGTGTTTTTTTATCAATGTGGCTTAGCATATAACTTTGAACCCAATTCTAGAACTGTAAATGGAAGGCAAACTGTAAATTGAATGTTCTTAGTTTCAACTTAATTACTAGGTTGTCTATTATATTATGAAATTTCAACCTAATTCTAATTTTGCCCAGGGCCTCCCAAAACCAGAGCCGGCCTTGCTCATTCTACAACAAGAAAGTCAATTTCATTGATCATTTGGCCCCTTGGTTGTTAACCTGAAAAGCTAATAGGATGAAAATACTAAAAAAAATCATACTACCATGCTTGAATAAGCGTGTTTCTTTCAATTCTTCATTCTTGATATCAATAATAACTAAATAAATATGAAAATGATTATACTGTTTCACAAATAACATACATAATAATTAAGTGACGATTTTCACATTCCAATTTTATACATTTGCACTCCTTTTGTTTTTATGGGTTAATAATTGAACAAATAAATGAAGAAAGATAAGAGAAATTAGTACAAGTGTACAAAATAAGAGTGTGAAAATTGCTTATTTATGAATTTGTTAATTTCTTCCAATATCTTGATTGAAGTTTTTTTCTACTTTTTTTTTTTTTTTACCTTTTGAGAGAAGAGGATTAGAACTTAGTATATCTCTATTAAAATAAAGAGAAATATCACTAGATTAATAATTAATTGTTACATATATGCATCTAGTATGTTACCATTGATTTTTCGGTCCATTCTTCATCAGTTATCTATTTAATTAAGAAATATTCTCCTCACAAGTTAACTACATGTTTCAAGCAGTTAGCCGTCACAAGAATAATACTAAAAATGATCATGCTCTTAGCATGAAAGTCTGATTAGTCATGCTACTCTTTCATTTTTGTAGTTAAGGTGGGGGCCTTAAGGCCCAAAAGGCCAAAAGGCCAAAAACCTAAAAAAGACAAGCAGGCCACAAAACAGTTTAGCATTATCAACGAATGAAACAAATTTATAGGCTAAAAATGTCTTTTACTAACTCATATGTCACTTTGGCATAAAAATTTACTACTTCAAAAATTTGTCACTCCAATGAATAAGATATATAGTTAGAACAAATATTATTTTATCGATTTAGTAAAAGCTATTTTATTAGAATTGATAAAATAATAAAGTTGTTAAATTTTTTTATTGATTAAATAATAAGTGGGCTCCAATTTGCTCTAATTTGACATAAGAGGGACTTACATGTCCCAAGATACCAGCTGCAGTATCCCTCTCTTTATCTCTCACATCTCTCTCTTTCTTTCTCTATCCTCTCCTCTCTTTCTCTCTTTACCGTTACACAAATCTATCTCTATCACAGACTAAGTAAGTTATTCTCATTTGATATTAGATCAAATATATCATAATTTTTTCTTAAGTCAAATTTAATAATAAGTTTGCCTCATCTAGAAGCCGAAAATCTGATACGACACTACAAATAAAGTTTGTCCCATCATTTATTTCATCCATTGGTGATGCTTTTGGCTAAGTATGGTACTCATTGAGCTCTAAGGAATGGGTCAACTATTTAGTGCCAGTTTGGTATTGCTGTGAGAAAAAACAGCTGTGAAGTAAAGTTAGCTGTAAAGTAAAACAGTTGAGTGTTTGGTAAACCATGTTTTCAAAAGTACTGTGAATGCAAAAAACAATATCAAAGTGTTTGGTAAATATTAATGTAAAAGTGCTGTGACTGTGTATAATTACTAAAATGGACATGATGCTGAAAGTGTATTTCACTTATTTATTTGGTAAAACTAAAATGTTTTTTTACTTATTTTTTAAATTTGTGACTACAAATTTTTATTAGCATTAATTTTTTTAAGAATAACATTATTAAATAAGTATTCCTATTATTTTTTTAAGTATATTATAATTTTAATCGTACAAATAAAATATCATAATTAATTATTACAATATAAAATATAACTAACAATGAAAATATTTTTTAATTTAAAATAAATAAATAAAAATTATATAAATCAATAAGGGTAGTATGGGTAAAATAAAATATTTATTGTTATTGTGATTTACTTCTGTTTTCAAAAGCACTACTTTATGTTTTTGCTGTGGGAAATTGAGAATTGTAGGAAAAAGCAGTTTTTTACTTTTTTACCAAACAAAAAAACTGCTGTAGGTGATTGAGAATTATCATCCACAGCAACTTTTAGATCCTCCACCGCAATTCCAAACGGGCCTTAATCTAATAGATGATATTCAGTTTTTTTTTTTTGAAAAATGGGCGATTCCATCTGCCACACAATTCTCATTCCACTCCATAGCATACAACACGATCATTAATTGGGGGTCATTATGAAACACGAATTTAGGAGCCAACACACTCTGATAGTCTGAGTTGGCCACTTCCACATATGCCAGTATCCAAAACCAAATACTTCTACGAAGCTATATAAAAATACCTTATGAACAATTGTTTATTAATTGAAACAAATTAATTACACTAAAATAACTACACATCTCTGGTTTATTTCGTTTCTTTCAATAGCTTCAATCGGTTGGCAGTACTGTCTTTTACTTCAATAATTGTTTGGTACAATTAATCAAATTATAAAAGGAATAAGAATAATATTGTATTTCAAGTATCTAACCAGAACACGTGCAATGCATTCAATTTATGACCACCAATGACTCAAGAATACTCTAGTCGAGATATGCAACTACCGGTACTCTTCACTATTGCACATTAGAATTATAAGTAGGAACTAATTTTGGCCAAAAGTCATCCAAACTTCTTCAGCAAATCAGCATAATGAAATACATGACGCACACAAAATTATAACATTCCAAACACAATTTTGAAAGAACGCGCAACTCTGGAAGATTAATAACCCCGCACTAAACCCTGTCAGCAAAACATAAATATGCTAATAATGAAGAGAACAAAATCCTTTGAAAGGCATACTAGATGTCCTTGACATCAAAACTTAAAACTTTTGAGGGAATAAAATGGAAGGAGCAAGGGTATTGAAACGTCCCATCAGCAGAAAATATTTCTATGCATCAGTGATCGGGTACTCGAACACAACATCCTTTCCTGAAAGCTTCCGATAAACTGCAGAAAAGCTCTCCAGCTTGTATTCAGTGTTGTTTCGCTCCTTGGGGTCCAGGAAAACCTGCCCAACATAACAATAAAAGATATACATATGGTGGTTTATCAAACAAAAAACTTCATAGAGCAACCCATGACAACCCATACATGAACATCTATCAGAAATCTCTTAGAATGTATATCCCACTAAACGTACTATGTTCTCAATTTGTGTATGCAAGTCTCTCTGTCTTTTGACATCTTTGCAAGGCAAAAATCTCTTGGGTAAAAGGCAATGATCAACCACAAATTTTTCCCATTTCCTAGTGTTCATGTGTGTGTACATATATCAGAGACTAAATATTTCTTTTTCCTTCATAAAGTCATGACAGTTTACCTTCATTATCTTGGACCCATCGAGACGATATCTGGTGCGCTTCCCAACAATCTCACCAGGCAAAACAACATCCTCCAACATTGCCTCGTGCACTGCAGTTAAAGTACGAGTGCGGGGCCGTTGTGCAGCAGAACCTTTCTTTGGAGGCCTCACTATCCTACGTGTGGCAATCAGGATCACATCCTACCACATGACAAACAAACAAAAAGGACACTATAAGCATCATCGAACACATTCAAAATATTGCACATAAATATAAAAGTGTGTATAAGATAGTTGAATCACTTTAATTAAATTAATCAAATCGGAGAAGAAAAAAAATTTAAAAAAAGCAATGGACTCACAGAAAAGACAAGCAAATCAAAAAGAAAAGCTAGCTAAGCAGATAAATTTTAGTAACTAAGAGATGAAAAAAAAATGTCCCTAATTATAAGGCACAAAATGTAGTGCCTAGAAACAAGTACACTAATAAATTACAATGAAAAAATAGTCTTAGTTTATTCTAGATTTTATAAAAGAGAGAACCAAAGAACATAAACCATTAATCACCTTTCCACTGAACTTCTTCTCAAGCTCCCTCACAAGCCGAACATGGATCTTGCGATAAGCCTTCCTCAGTCTATAGGGGATATGGATAACAACAGCCTTCCGGTTCCCAGAGACATCAATTTGACTGCAGCGGAAAGGAAAAATACTACTCATACAGAAATACAATGGAAAACGGTTTATAATACATATGTATCCAGTAAAGCATTCTTACACTGCTGAATTTATATATAAATCCTTCAAGTCACTTTTGAGCTCCTGGTTTGTATTTTCCAAATCAAATATTGCCTGCAGAGATAACAACTCACATTAATAACTAAAAGTTACAAAAATTACATGACTAAAAAGCACAATAAAAAGCTACACCGCTTACTTGTGCAACCGACTCTTCAAATTCAGTGGGTTCAGCATCCTTATCCTTGGAAATCTTCTTCCTTGACGTATACATCTTGACAAATATGGCTAAACAGTAGCATGAAACAGAATTAGCATTTCTGGCCGACAGAGATAAAATAATTGATAAAATTTATGTTTTTGGTGGACTTGGAATAAACTTACTCCCAACAAATCTAACTACCGCACAAAACTCAAAATATTATATAAAAATCCATAAAGCTTTATTTGATTGTTGGTAAATCACAAAAATGAAAAACAAAGAGAGTGAAAAGGTGGGGATCTTTTTCTTGGACAGAAACTCGAATGTACAGGCATCAAATAAGGCATGCATTGAAATGGGAAACAATCTCCCCGATTTCAAAGTCACCCAAAAAAAAAAAAAAGTAGAAAACAAAGATTTTTCCTTTCATTATACTAATGAATGGAAAATCAGAGCAAACTAAGAAAAAGCTTTCACAATTCAAACGATAATGGAGCAAATAGTTCTGTTAGCTTGGGCATAACTTGCCGTTTGAAAACTAGAGTAAAAAAAAAAGGTCATTTTTAAAACTTATCGTAGCAGCCAAGGCCCAAAGTATAGCAAAGGAATTAGCTTCTTCAAAATCTAAATCACCAAAAATAAAAAGCAATCTAAGATGCATAGATCAACTCCAGTTAGTTTATCTTATTTTTCCAGAAAGAAAATAAAGCAATCAGTACAATTTACAGAGCCAATACTAAAAACCCTCAACTAAAACATCATCTATATCGAATTTAAAAAAAAAAAAACCACCCACATATATATATATATATTAAAATCATGGGTGTTTTAGCATTATAGCATTCGGAACGATTGCAAAAGAAGTCATGCTTATTACGGAGGAAAAAATTAAGAAAAATTTTCCTACACTTTCTCGGGAAACAGTAATGATTTGAAGGTAATAAAATGTGTAGAAGAAAACGAATTGGGAACTCGATTTACCTGAAGGGGAATCAGAGTCAGGAAGAGAAAGCTGCTTGGAGAGGCTAAAAACCCTACACTTTTGGTTCGGCAGCTCAGACAAACCCTAACGTTTGGAATAAAAATGGTTAAATGGGCTAGAAAGGACGACCCGGATGACCTATTTGAACACGTGAACGGTTGGGATTAACTGGGAGCACTGTATCGAATCTTGACCGTTCGTTTTAACACATCAGATGGTGAGTATTAGTCATAAAACAGTTTCACTTTAGACCCTATATTTTTATATTTTTAAAAAACAATACATGGGTCATCTTGGTCATCTTAAGGTCATCTAAACCTTTAAATTTTAATTTTGGCAATGTCGGTGTATTATCAGAACCGTTCATTTTTTAGATAACATATTAAATATCATATATGTACAAAATCAAATCAATCGAAAATCGTTTGATTATATAACTGTTGTTAATTAAATAAAAAAAATAAATAGTTTTTAATTAAAAAGTGATTGTTTTATTAAATTGTTAACTTTTTTTATTCAATCCACAACAGTTATATAACCAAACGATTTTCGATTAAGTTAATTTTTTATAGAAAAAATCTATAATAAGTAATCTAAAAGATGAACGGTTTGAATCATAAATAGACATTGTCGAAATCAAAATTTGGATGGTGAGGTGACCCAAGTACATTTTTTAAATTCACACAAACGCCCTCACACAGTCACACTTCCAGACCAATACCAACGCCGGCACTTCCAGACCAGAGTCGGAGACACCCAAAAACCATTTGGAATAAGACATTTGGTGAGTGGATTAAAATTGGGGGTCGATGTAAGAATAGGTTCAATGGTCTAATTACAACTTTCCTGAGCCACCCAGTGGCGGATCCAGAAATTTATTGTTATGGGGGCAAGATTAAGTAGCAGGGGCAGACGCGAAGCTTGCGACTTGCGAGCAGAGGCAGTAGCCACCTGGGGCGGATGCGAGGCTTGCGAGTTGCGAGCGACTGAGCGAGCAGCGAAGCAAGGGCGACAGGCGCCGACAACGACAAGGGAGCAGGGGTCGATGGGCGACGGGGACAGGCGCGCAGCCTTCAACANTTCAACAGTTAGGCAAGCTGCCAAGTTGGGGGTCTGGTCTTCGTTTGTGTAATTGTGCGCAGGGGTCTGGTTGGGTCAGTCTCATTTGCTTGTTTAATTAACTTGCCAAAACGACGTCGTTTTGGCAAGTTTAGAATTTTTTTAAAAAACCCATATGCATCTCACGTGTTTTTAGCCTTTCATCCCTTTCCTTTGTTATGTTCTTCCTGCAAATCTGCAAGCTTGCCCCTGCTAGCCATGGCTACCACTAAGACCCAAGCTTTATTCATGGGGTCAAGATTTTTTCTCAACCCCAGCATTTCTGAGTTCATGGGGTCAAGTGACCCCATTGACCCCATTGTAGATCCGCCCCTGGAGCCACCTACAAGTTGTACGCATGATCATTGCAGTTCATTTGTTGAAGAATCAAGAAAAGTGGATTCGGACATTCAAGTATTTCAATGTCACTGATAATCTCAAGCCATCCAAATTGAATCATATACCTAGATAAGATTTTTTTTTTTTTTTGTTCTTTTCATTATTCCTGAATTTAGATCATTCAATGTGATTTTGATGATTCATACTTGCTATAGCTCTTTCCTCTATACTAAGTAATTTTTTTTAGAATTAATTACTATAGGGTGTATATTATGCATCTTATTTAATCTCTAGTGCATCAATTAATTTTATTTAATAACAAAGTAACTATTAGTTGTTTTGCATCAGATGATATCAACTGACTTATTTTGAAATATGGTCAATTGCCATTTTATTTCTTATTTTTTGTTTTGTTTTTTTTTTCTCTCTCTCTCTCTCTCTCTCTCTCTGCTATGTCTCTCTTCATCATCTTCTTCTTCTTCGCAGATCTGAAACTTTTTTTTTTGTCAAAAGATCTGGAACTCAAATCTAGAAAAATATTGAAATTATGAACTAAAACTATGAACTGAAATTGCAAAGTGAAAATGCAAACTGCAACTTTTTAAGTTTGTTAACTGTGTCAGATTACTAAAACTGCAACTTTATAAGAGTGTTTTCCATAACTGAAACTGCAGATGAAAATCAAAAGTTTTTACGATTAAATTTGTTTGCATAGTGCTGAAGCTGTTTTGGATTGTGGATGAGTTTATATTACTTGAAAATTAAATTTATGGTTCTAAGTAGGTTGATGTTACCTGAACATTAAATTTATGGTTATTGGTGAGTTAATGTTACCTTAAAATTAAATTTGTAAGATTAATTACTTTTTGTTAAATTTTTGGTGGTACATTACCTTAAAGTTAATGCACTCTTTTTTTTTTTTTTTTTATGTGCCTTCTCTTGTATATGTATAACTGATTTGAGGTTCAAATAGGCGATGGACATCCCATTGGGATGAATGTCTATTGCGTTCAATTTTTGGTGTTCAATTTGAGTTATTCACTTAATCTTAGACTTAACAAATAAAACACATGCATGCTAAAAGAATCTAGACTTCATTTACTGCTTCCTATCCCAATTGTTAATGACTGTAGAAGCCAATGTATCTACATCAAGCTATGAAAACATTTGAGAAGTACACTCGTGGCTTGGATATGTCGGTTTATAATTCTAGTGGTAGAGCACTTACTCCACAAGTGCAAGTATGGTTCTATTTGACCAGTGATTCAAACCGGGGTTTACTAAAATCAAAACAAAAAATTTTGGTTTTTAATTTCTGTAATTTTCAGATTCAATAATCAAAATGCCTTTCAAGTATCTAACCAGATCACGTGCAATGCATTCAATTTATGACCGCCTATGACTTAAGAATACTCTAGTCGAGATATGCAACTACCTGTACTCTTCAATATTGCACATTAGAATTATGAGTAGGAACTAATTTTGGACAAAAGTCAGCCAACCTTCTTTAGCATAATGAAATACATAGGGCACACAAAATTATAACATTCCCAACACAATTTTGAAAGAATGCGCAGCTCTGGAAGATTAATAATCCCGCACTAAACCCTTTCAGCAGAACATAAATATGCTAATAATGAAGAGAACAAAATCCTTCGAAAGGCATACTAGACTATGTCCTTGACATCAAAACTTAAAATTGTTGGCAGAATAAAATGGAAGGAGCAAGGGTATTGAAACGTCCCATAAGCAGAAAATATTTCTATGCATCAGTGATTGGGTACTCGAACACAACATCCTTTCCTGAAAGCTTCCGATAAACTGCAGAAAAGCTCTCCAGCTTGTATTCAGTGTTGTTTCTTTCCTTGGGGTCCAGGAAAACCTGCCCAACATAACAATCAAAGATAAATAAATATGGTAGTTTATCAAACAAAAAACTTCATAGAGCAACCCACAACAACCCATACATGAACTTCTATTAGAAATCTCCTACAATATATATCCCACTAAACGTACTATATTCACAATTTGTGTATGCCTGTCTCTGTCTTTTGACATCTTCGCAAGGCAAACATCTCTTGGGTAAAAGGCAATGATCCCATTTCCAAGTGTTTATGAGTGTGTGTACATTTACATCAGACTAAATATTTCTTTTTCCTTCAGAAAGTCACGACAGTTTACCTTCATTATCTTGGACCCATCGAGACAATATCTGGTGCGCTTCCCAACAATCTCACCAGGCAAAACAACATCCTCCAACATTGCCTCGTGCACTGCAGTTAGAGTACGAGTGCGGGGCCGTTGAGCAGCAGAACCTTTCTTTGGAGGCCTCACTATCCTACGTGTAGCAATCAGGATCACATCCTACCACATGACAAACAAAGAAAAAGGACACTATAAGCATCATCAAACACAATCAAAATATTGCAAATAAATATAAAAGTGCGAGTGAGAGCTTTTTTGAATCACTTTAATTAAAATAATCAATTCAGAGAAGAAAAAAATACAAAAAGAAATGGACTCACAGAAAAGACAAGCAAATTAAAAAGAAAAGCTACCTAAGCAGATCAAAACTAGTAACTAAGAGAATAAAGAGATGAAAATAAAATATCCCTAATTGTAAGGCGCAAAATGTAGTGCCTAGAAACAAGTACACTAATAAATTACAATGAAAAAATAGTCTTAGTTTATACTAGATTTTATAAAAGAGAGAACCAAAGAACATAAACCGTTAATCACCTTTCCACTGAACTTCTTCTCAAGCTCCCTCACAAGCCGAACATGGATCTTGCGATAAGCCTTCCTCAGTCTATAGGGGATATGGATAACAACAGCCTTCCGGTTCCCAGAGACATCAATTTGACTGCAGCGGAAAGGAAAAATACTACTCATACAGAAATACAATGGAAAACGGTTTATAATACATATGTATCCAGTAAAGCATTCTTACACTGCTGAATTTATATATAAATCCTTCAAGTCACTTTTGAGCTCCTGGTTTGTATTTTCCAAATCAAATATTGCCTGCAGAGATAACAACTCACATTAATAACTAAAAGTTACAAAAATTACATGACTAAAAAGCACAATAAAAAGCTACACCGCTTACTTGTGCAACCGACTCTTCAAATTCAGTGGGTTCAGCATCCTTATCCTTGGAAATCTTCTTCCTTGACGTATACATCTTGACAAATATGGCTAAACAGTAGCATGAAACAGAATTAGCATTACTGGCCGACAGAGATAAAATAATTGATAAAATTTATGTTTTTGGTGGACTTGGAATAAACTTACTCCCAAAAAATCTAACTACGGCACAAAACTCAAAATATTATATATCAATCCATAAAGCTTTATTTGATTGTTGGTAAATCACAAAAATGAAAAACAAAGAGAGTGAAAAGGTGGGGATCTTTTTCTTGGACAGAAACTCGAATGTACAGGCATCAAATAAGGCATGCATTGAAATGGGAAACAATCTCCCCGATTTCAAAGTCACCCAAAAAAAAAAAAAAGTAGAAAACAAAGATTTTTCCTTTCATTATACTAATGAATGGAAAATCAGAGCAAACTAAGAAAAAGCTTTCACAATTCAAACGATAATGGAGCAAATAGTTCTGTTAGCTTGGGCATAACTTGCCGTTCGAAAACTAGAGTAAAAAAAAAAAGTCCATTTTTAAAACTTATCGTAGCAGCCAAGGCCCAAAGTATAGCAAAGGAATTAGCTTCTTCAAAATCTAAATCACCAAAAATAAAAAGCAATCTAAGATGCATAGATCAACTCCAGTTAGTTTATCTTATTTTTCCAGAAAGAAAATAAAGCAATCAGTACAATTTACAGAGCCAATACTAAAAACCCTCAACTAAAACATCATCTATATCGAATTTAAAAAAAAAAAAACCACCCACATATATATATATATATTAAAATCATGGGTGTTTTAGCATTATAGCATTCGGAACGATTGCAAAAGAAGTCATGCTTATTACGGAGGAAAAAATTAAGAAAAATTTTCCTACACTTTCTCGGGAAACAGTAATGATTTGAAGGTAATAAAATGTGTAGAAGAAAACGAATTGGGAAATCGATTTACCTGAAGGAGAATCGAGAGTCAGGAAGAGAAAGCTGCTTGGAGAGGCTAAAAACCCTACACTTTTGGTTTCGGCAGCTCAGAGAAACCCTAACGTTTGGAATAAAAATGGTTAAATGGGATTAGAAAGGACGACCGGGATGTCCTATTTGAACACGTGAACGGTTGGGATTAACTGGGAGCACTTTATTGTGAATGTAATCTTGACTGTTCGTTTTAACACATCAGATGGTGAGTATACTAATAAAACAGTTTCACTTTAGACCCTATATTTTTTAAATTCACACAAACGCTCTCTGATGTCTTATTATATTATAAGGTTGGTTGGGGTGTGTTTGGATCTGGAATTGGAAGATGAAATTTGGGGTCAACTTGAGATTTCAAATTCCTTTTTCTAAAGTACCTTATTTGGGAACCAAATTTAGAGAGTCCAAAATCTCATCTCAAAATTTCTTTGTTTCCTTTTACGAAGGTTATATTTACTAAAACAATTAATTTTTTATCAATAATTGTCGTCTATAAGTTTGAATTCGTAACATACTCAAAAAGGAAAAATTGTGTATCATCCATTAGGTTAAATGGTTATTGAAAAAAAAAAAAAAAACCATTTCAAAGAGAGATATGGAGAAATTAAATTTATTTTTTGAAATATTTTATTTTACTTTTTCAAAATATTAATTTTCACACAAATTAAAGAATAACGACCATAAAGTGTAGTTTCTTTTTCTAATTGTGCAATAAACAAAGAACAATATTTCCTCTAATCCTTTCTCATAAGAGCATGTATGTTTTTGTATTTTTTATTTTAAATAAATAAAAAATTAATTTATAAATTAAATGAAAATACAAAAAAGTACATGCTTTTGTAAGAAGGGATTGGAGGAAGTATACTTCATAAACAAAAGAGTGATACTATTTGCACACTTTTTTTTTTTTTTCTTTCTGCTTATCATTTTCTCACTTTATAACCCTCACACAGTCACACTCCTCGTATAATTGAATTTTCTCGTACACACCCCCTCTCAATTACCATAATATTCATAAACACACCCCGTCAACTCCAACCCCAATCACCTCTTTCCCTCCCTCCCTCACTCACCGAACCACCTCCCTCCTTTCACTCGACCCACCCAGCCACTATCTTCCTCTCTCTTTTTCCCTCTCTATGTCTCTCTCCTTCATACCGACAACCAACTCGCAGCTCACGCCAATATTAATCCCAGTAGGTAGTTTGTCTTCTTTGCTTTATTGCATTTGATCCCATGCTTTTCTTCTTTTCTTCGCTAAATTCCATCCTGCTTTTTGTCTTGTATTCAGATCAATCGAACCAAACAAACTCAACTTTTTCTTTATCTTCTTGCTATAGAATATAGATTGAGATAGGGAAATACAACTTTTTAGCTTTTTGGGTGTTGAACTAAAAGATGGGTACTGGTTGGAGACAAGCCTTTTGCACTACAATCTCTCGAGATACAGAGCAATCCAGAGTATCAGAGAAGCAACAACAACAAAGAAGTGGAAGCTCAAGCCCAATGAGCTATACCCGGCTGGGATTTTTCTCTGGTGGTGGTGGCAGCAGAGCTAGCAACCCCTCCACTCCGCGGTTGCAATCTTAAGAGGTGTTAAGCCCAAGTTTACGGTGCCGAACAACTTCAGAACAAGCACTAGTACTAGTGTTAGTGAGAGTCCAAGAGTGGTTGAATGCAAAAGCACTAGTACTCCCAAGACAATAGTCCCCAAAAGCCCTAGAACGTCCTTACTAGGTGGCTCTAACCCAACTTCTCTTCGAACCCTCTCAAGCTCTCCCTCTTCAAGAACAACTTCAAATTTCGAGTAAGTCTTAATTAATTAGTACCCAATGATGCGTGAGTTGCGAGCTTCAATGATGGGTGGGTCAGTTGAAGGGGGGAGGGAGGAAGGCTAGGAGCTTCAATGTTAGCTGAGATGGGAGTTTCTGATCAGGCTAGACAGACTGAGAAAATAAGAGAGGAGAGAGGGAATGAGAGAGAGGAAAATAGAGAGATTGGGTGTGTGAATTGGTCTTTTCACATTGGGGTGTAATTTTGTAAATTTATTAATTAAAAAATGGGGGTGTACGAAAAGAAAAAAATGACGTGCAAATAACAGCACTCTAAACAAAATTCATACCATTATTAGGTAGCCTAATTAAAATGGCTGTAATCCAGCACCTAAGTATGATTCAATAAACACCATACAGGTTCACTGATCACTTATGATAAACTTCACCTTCCTTTTAGCTTGAATAGAACACAGAATGAGAGTGAGACTCTCTCGAAAGTAGTCGAATGGTATACTTCAATCTTTAATGGACACCGGAGAAAGGGGGCGCAGGGGGTACTCCCTGCAAGCGATATAGCTTTCTAAAAAGAGAGTAGCTAACTTCTAAACAAAAGGAAAGAAAAAATCTTAATAGTTTTAAGGGGAGAGAGTGATCCACGGGTGTAGAGAACAAACGCAAAAAGAAAGTTTTTTTTACTCTAAAATGTAACCAATGAATTACTATTGAATTGTCTTTATAGTGAGAGTGAGAAAATGAACTCATAGAACTCTTCCGTTAGCCCGAAAAACTATAGGAAGAAGGTATACGAAAAAGTAACCGAATGAGCAACGTGTGATTTCACGAGATGAAACTGAAAGCGAGAGAGTTCATTTCCGTACTAAAAAAACAAAATCTGCACCGATCCTAACAAGTCACGCAACGAAATGAAGCGGCAATCGAATCTCAGCCACCGAATCTCTCGCGAAAACGTCATTTCACGGTCTACTCCTGTCTTTCCGGTAAATCCAGTCCAAGGCGTAGTCAAAATCCCTCTTTCACACCTACCCCTCCATCTCACCAACCAATAAAAACCCGCCACGCAATCCCACTCTCCAATCAAATTCCAAATTCGACCCCTCTACTCTGCGCTCTGCCGCAGGTAACCACATCAAACCCGGTACACTGGCTGGCTCTTCGAGTCTTTTGACCCAAGGCCTCACTCTTTTCTTGCGCACCACACTCCCTAAAAACCCACAATTTATATTCACTCTCTATTCACTCTTTCTTCACCATTCAGCAGTGAACCGGCGATTTCAGGGTTTGTCGGCGATCCTCCGTCTCTGTAAGATTGACTCTCTCTCTCTGAATCTTGCTTTAGCTCTCTGCGTATATGTATTTGAGCTTCATTTCAAAGTCATAATAATCAAATCTAATTTATTTTCGCTTATGCGATTGATTTTTTTTATTTGTTAGAAAGACCAATGTGGGTGTTTCGGTTTTTGGATCGTTTCTGTTAATCTGTGAGTTGGGTAGTCTGTTTGTGAGCAAATATTGAAGGACCCTTGAAAGGCGCTCTCTGATTTGGTTGGGATGGTGTTAGAGGGTGATTTTACTTGTGTTTTTGACTTTGGTGTGAGTTTGAATGGACCCAGTTACCCTTTTCACACTTTGAAGCCTATGCTGGTTTGCTGTGTTAGTATGGGTCAGATTTGGTTTTGAATTTTATTTGGGTTACTGGGTTTATAAGAAGTTTAGGCTCCGTGGCATTGTGGCAGCTAATTTGAAGTGATCTTATAGGCACTGGAATGACCAAAGGTTAGTGGTGTTGTATGAAAGAACAATTGGGTGCTGAGATCTCAGAGTTTTGGTTAAAATTATGTAGACTAAGGTCTGTGGAAAACTAGTATCCATTATATCCTTTATGCGCTTCAGTGAGATATTAATCTTATCTTACTCCTCTAAATTAGGTTATCAACTAGGAATTTATTGGTTTCTTTATGCTGAGGCATCAAAAGTTTAATATATCATCGTTTTGAAAAAGTCCTTATGTTTTCATTAGAATCATTTTAAGTGCTCTGATATTGTAAAAATGTGTTTTTTTTCCTTCTTTGCTGATGACCAATATACCCTGCTAAAAACTGTTAACTTTTGCTCCAATGTCCCATGCACAAAGATAAGTTAGAGCACAAATATTTGTACATCTAATATGTTGGTGCATTGCATTATTATTATTTTTTCTGGTGGGTAGTGCATTGCATTTATTATTGCGTTTTCATGCTTTTGCTTCTTTAATATAAATTTTCCCATCAGTACCAGTATCCTTCTTCCATAATTCAAACTTTATTTGTATTAGCTACTCATGTTTTCTCACTTTTGACTTTAGGGTTTAACACCTATTTTTTTTCCAGTTCTTAGTAACAATGGGCAGCAGTCCAGCACCATTTTCAGATATCGGCAAAAAAGCAAAAGGTACCAAGTTTCAGATTTTCTGCGTGAAAATTAACAAGCAAAAGTTTATGTAGATATTTTTTTTTCGTTGGCTTAAATGCATGGACCATAGTTTGTGCCAAAACAGCTTTAAATATAATGTTGTAATAGCCAAAAGTGGAAGCCACATATTGGCAGAGACAAATTTTTTAATGTAGCTTGTTGTTCTCTTTACTTGCTTTGTGTTCTCATAGAATTTTTTATTTCTCGTCTCATGTTTGATGATTAAATGTTGTTTTTTTCTTTTTGAGCTGCAGTATTTTTCTTTCAAGTAGTAATTTAAGATGTTCATAATGTTCCTTGCCTTTATGCAGACCTCTTGACCAAAGATTACAACTTTGACCAAAAGTTTACCTTGTCAGTCGTGGGCTCTACTGGGCTGGTATTATCTAATTCCACTTTCTAAATTTTAGGTTCTTTCTTCCAGTTTTTAACTTCTTTTTTTCATTTTAGCTGTTTGATTTGTTTACTGGAAAGTTAAACATTTATGTTTATGCTGTTATATTCGACTCTTCCATGGCATGGCAGAGTTCTGTAGTTGATCTTTAGTTATTTAATTATAAAATACAAATAATTGTTACTAGCCTCAGCAAAAAGAAGAGTAATGGTTGTTTATTACATTCCTTTCCTTTTCCTCAAATATTTATTTGTCAAAATTCAACAAGAATGTTGGATATCATCAAAACAGTTAATCAGTGTAAGCCTTTCTGTAAACAAACTCTCAGAGATTCTACATTCAAGTTCTAATAACCAACAGTTTACTTCTGTTGATCTGTGTGGCAGTGGCAAAGGTACTTTGTACAGATAAGTACATCTGGCATTAAGACAAGTTTGAATGCATGGCTAGAGCTGAGAATTTTATTAGTGTCAGATGCATGCCTCAATATGTAGTTCTTCAGTCAATTTTAATTTTTGTCGTTCCCAGAATCTGTTTGCCAAGATTCCTGTAATAATGTCTTAAATTGACACGAAAGTTTAGATATGTTATTGCCCACATTTTATTCCACCCACTTATTCTTACCAGCATGCAAAAAGAGCTTCAGTTTTCACTATATTTGTAATGTTGTTTTCCACGGTTTGTTATTACTTTCTAGAGCTTGTATTTGTATTTACCTTTCACGACATTTTTTTATTTGTGGTTGGGACTCCTTTTCATAAGCCATATAAATTGTATGGCAATGAATTTCAAATTTTATTCTATGCATCCCTCCTTCTGTGACTCTCTCATCATTGTCTTACTTCAAGGCTATGTATCTTTGACTAAACTTTTCTACTTTTTTTCACAGCCCTTTAGTAACTTGTAACCTGTAATGCTCATCTAAGCGAATTAAAATGAGAGACAAGTGAGGGACATTTCATTTAATGGTTGGCTTTAACACAATTGTGAAATCAATACTTCATTGAAGTAAATCCAACCCTTGAATGTGTTGTCCCTCATTTTAAGTCGCTTAGGTGAGCATCACTCATTTTAAGTCGCTTATGTGCATGCAGTTCTTTGCTGTCATTCATCATATTCATTTTTGTTCTCTTTTTATTTTTCATTTTGATATGGTAATGATGCCGAGTATTGCTCTCTGCTATGTATTCTTCAAGTACTTTTCCATCTTAAGTGGTTAGCAAAAGAATTTGTGTATTTGGGCGTTGAAGGAATGTGAGAAACTAATGGAGGCATAGACTAAGAAATATATCTGCTATATATTTTTGTTTGCTCTTAGAAAGTGATTTATTTTTCTCCATTCAGTTATGATGACTAATCTGGCTTTTTATCTTCAATATGGCAGGGACTTACAGCTAATGGTTTGAAGAGGGATCAAATTTTTGTTGGTGATATAAATACCCTGTACAAGAGTGGTAGCACTACTGTGGATGTGAAAGTTGATACTTATTCTAATGTAATAATTTTATTTTTGAAAAACTCTTTTGAATTTTCCATGTATGTATTTAGAGTATAATGCATATTCTCACTGTAATTGTGAGTATATTTGGCTAATGGTCCACTTTTTGCGTTTATGGCATTTCTGGATGTATTTCATATATGACCTCAACTGTATCTTTAATTTTATGCTTTTAATTCTTTCCAGGTGTCTACAAAAGTGACTGTTAGTGATGTCTTGCCAAGCATGAAAGCCGCTTTTAGCTTCAGAATACCCGATCACAAATCTGGCAAGGTCAGTGAAATTGAGCTTATAGAACAGGGAAAAAAATTGAATAACGCAGAAAAAAATCATGGTCTTAGAGCTGTAGGATATGTGGTTTCCTCTGTGTCCATATTTTGGGTCCTTGCAAACAGTAACTGTGTTTCCAGAATTCTCTTTTTTTTTTTTTAATATATATATTTTGTTTGGACTCCAAACAGCTGTTAATCTCATTACAGCTCCCTGTAGCCCAAACTTGCTTCTTTTTTTGTCAACGTCTGCTTTAATTTATGTCAATTTCAGATTCATGGAATTGTCATTAGAATTCTTTTCTTTTTTCTGGGGGGTGGGCATCCCAATTGTGGTTGTGGGATCCACCCCAGTATGGCTGCTCAGCTTCCCCCCCCCCCCCCCCCCCCAAACAAAAAAAAAAAAAAAAAAAAA
>QANW01006396.1:211643-293100 GCA_003254865.1 Dryas drummondii
CCCCCCCCCCCCCCCCCAAAAAAAAAAAAGAGGGTATACAAAGTTTTTTTTTTTAATTATCAAGTCATGTATTCTTATAGATTATGTACACCTAGCTCACGCATCTAGCTCATTTCTTGATGCTGGCTATAAATAATCTTATTTCCGTGTAAATTTATGTTTAGAGAGACATTTCATTTTTAGATATGAAGTCGTATTTTATCACAGGATGATGTATCCTAGCTCACACATCGAGCTATCAATAAACTAGTTTCTCCCACAAATTTAGCTTTTAGAAACATGTTTGTGTGTGCAATTATTAAATTCAGGATTATATTATCTTAAAGATGGTGGCTCCTAATGGTATAATGCGAAAATCACTGTCAAATTCAGGATTGCTGGCAAATTCTTGACTCTATTTCTTCATGTAATTGCAGCTGGACGTGCAGTACCTTCATCCTCATGCAGCCATTGAGTCCAGCATTGGCCTGAACCCAACCCCTCTTCTAGAACTATCAGCAACAATTGGAAGTAAGGATTTTAGTGTGGGTGGTGAAATTGGATTTGACACAGCATCCTCTTTGTTGACCAAATACAATTATGGGATTAGCTTGAACAAGCCAGATTTCTCCGCAGCACTTTTGTTGTAAGTCTTAATCAAACCTCAGTTTCCTTGTTTGACAAAGTAATTATGCCTGTTTCTTTCTTCCTGTTCTAAATTTTATGTTTCTGTGGATCCATGATCTCCCTGGAATTCCTGTCGCACCCCTCATTTACTTATAAAAAATTTACTTTACATGTGAATTTGTTTCTTCATGTCTGTATTTCTCGAATATGTCTGTTATAATAAATTCACAGCATGTTATCATAAGTTAACATGAGAGTTTTGATGTGTCTGATATGGGCGTGGTGAGTCATTTTTCCCAAGTCATTATTATGCTACTTATCTTGGTGCTAGTTAGGAATCCATTGGTTGGATCCCTCATTCTCTTGCAATTATAGAGTGCAAGGTCTTACAAAAATACTCTTGTTTCAAATTATGGCATAGATTGCAGTTCCTATTGGCCAAATGATTAAAGAATCCCAAGCCCCACAAACTCCCACCTATAGTTGACTGAACCTCAGATCTCCACTTCCAATAAAGGATGCATGGTTTTAGGACCTTGGATTTTATGTCTTACAATTTAAAAAATCACGATTTTAGAAGATTCTATTGCTTAGTTCTCTTAACCAAGTTTTCAGGCAATTATCAATGTTTTCCTCTGCATGGATATCTATGATTGGACTAACTCCTTCCCTGTGCCGTTGATAGTTTAAATGTCCCGGTGGCGAGGATACATATGTAGTAGTTACACTAAGTTTATTTAACTGTGTTAATTGCTTAATGCTTTGGCATTGAAACTGGGGCGCATGTTTGTTGATGCAGGACGGACAAAGGACAAGTGTTGAAGGCATCGTACATTCATGCCATTGACTCATGCAATGGAACTGCAGTTGCAGCCGAACTGACCCATAGATTTTCCACCTTGGAGAACAGTTTTACCCTTGGAAGCTCTCATGTACTTGATCCATTCAATGTGGTAAAAACACGATTCTCCGACAATGGGAAAGCTGCCATGCTATGGCAGCGTGAATGGAGACCAAAATCACTAATCACTTTCTCGGCTGAGTATGACTCAAAGGTGGTTAACGCTTCCCCAAAGTTAGGTCTTGCCCTTGCACTCAAGCATTGATGTGTGCACTTAGGTCTTTGCTCTGCAAATTGGAAAACCTTTGATCTTGTTAAATTTTTTTTCCCCCGTAGTCAAGGAGTATATTGGAAAACTAAAAGATTCGGTGTACTGATAAATGTTTTACAGCATTGTTTGGGAGTTGGACCCAGTTTTGGAAAATCTATATTGATAACAGTTGGTCTTTGAATTTCCTCAGTGCCGAAGCTGTGTGTATTTCTGTTTCGGGTACAAAATTTTTTATGTTAATGATGAATGCCTAAGCCTACTGCGTATTTGCTTTGTCATGTCTAGTAGAGTTCTCTTTAATTTATTTGATGCCCTAGTGCTGAACTTGGAGAAACTCCATTTTGAGCTTCTTGTATTCTTAACTCTTAAGATTACTCTTTCATATGTACGGATGTACTTGATCCACTTTAGTACATGCCCATGAAAATAGAATAGAGGGAATGGATTAAAGTGAGAAGATTAGAATAGCTTAAAGACTCTTCGATTTAAAAAACCAGTTGGAGGACTAAAGTGATTATCAAGGAAAAGTTTAAAGACTACTGCTCCAATTAAGCCTACATATAGTATAAAGTATTTGTCATAAATATAGAAAAAATGTTATATGCTATATTAAATTAGATCAAATTATTATTATTTGGATCTATTAACATTTATATGGACAATGCTTAGGTTCTTATGTTTAAGGACGAACATTGTCTTCATGACCAATTGATAAATCTCATCATGAGCTCATTTGATTGGCCACGTGGACTCAAGCATTACTTCATCTATATTGATTTTGTTAACTTAATCGGTCATTTAATTCGGATCATAATTGGATTGAATTATCATATTCATCTCTTATCAATTACATTGAATTCATATTCTACATGAAATATGTGGGTAACGTGGAAACATCAACTGAAGCCTTTCTAAGTGGGGCCACCTAATTAACACCTAAGCAGTAAGAAAGCAGTAAGAGTACCTCTAACAGACTTTTTAAATGATTTTGGATGCTTTCTTTGGTTTACAAGTTACAACGTAGGAAAAATTTATTCTAACAAACTCTTTAAAATAAAAATTCAGGATCAACTAATCAAATTTGAAGAGTGAATTAGGCTCTTTAAATTAAATTTATTATTAATTTAAAAGTTTTTTTAAACATTTAAAATTTAATATAATCATAATAAAAATTAAATTTGGTTTAAATTTAAAAAGTCTATTATAATAAATAATTTTAACTCTTTAATTTTAACTTTTTAAATTGTCATATAGGTCCCAAAATGAGATTTAAAAAATATCGTAGACATGCTTTTAAGCCCGATGGTCGAGCCTAGTAAGGTCACATTTTTGGTAAAAAGTAAGGTGACATTTTCCTCACGCACGTTTATTAATTTATTAAATATTTCGTCAATCCCCAAACGGCGACGTTTAATCGAAATTCCCAATTCCTTCACGAACACCTCTTTGTTGCTCAGATCAGTAGATCTACTACCCCCTTGTTCTTCTTCTTCTTCTTCTTCTTCTTCAGCTCTGCACTTTCTTCACCACCAGATCCAAAAATGTCGCATTCCCACAGCGACACCGTTCCACTCCACCCGTCGTCCCAATCGGACATCGACGAGATCGAGAACCTGATCAACGCCAGCGTCCAATCTGTGGGTCCCTCCGCCGTCCTCCCCGCTAAACCCCCTAGTCCCCCACGCGCCTCCATCCCCGTCTCCTCCTCCCCCTTCATCCAATCCAACCTCCCCCCGCCCTCCGCCCCCGCCTTCTCCGCCAATAAGAAGCCGCCATCTGTCCCCGCCCCTCCCCCAATTCCCTCCGCCAACAACGGCCCCAACCCCAACATCTCTGCTTCCGGGTTCGGGTCCCCGCCCAACACCTTAACGGAGCCCGTTTGGGACACCGTCAAAAGAGACTTGTCAAGGATTGTCAGTAATTTGAAGCTGGTGGTGTTTCCCAACCCGTATCGTGAGGACCCCGGAAAGGCTCTCAGAGATTGGGATCTTTGGGGTCCCTTCTTCTTCATTGTGTTCCTGGGTCTCACGCTTTCATGGTCTGCTTCCGTCAAGAAGGTGATCATCTTTCATGGGCTTTTTTTTTTTTTTTTTTCATTTGATTTCAATATTAGCTTGTGTTTTACTTGATCGAATGACGAATTGGAAATTGTTTTCAGTCTGAGGTTTTTGCTGTTGCATTTGCTGTGCTTGCTGCTGGTGCTGTCATTTTGACATTGAATGTACTCCTACTGGTACTTACCCATCTCTGTCTCTATACTTATGTTGATTTGTTTCTGTTGGGTTTTAGAACTCAAAAATTTTCATGTGAATGGGAAATCCGTAAAACTAAGATGCCTCCATTAGAATGTATTATCTATAGTGAAAAAAATAGAGTATTTTTCTCATGCGGTGTTAGCATGGAATGTTGTCAGACTCTGAATCGAAGATTGGGTAGAGTTCCGGACGAATGTGTAAATCCATAAAACTAAGATGCCTTCATTAGAAATCTTCTTACTTGCATGTAGTATCTATAGAAGAAGAAGAAAAAATAAACTTGTGTGGTGTGAAGCAATATAGTATGTTAGCATGTTATGTTGTAGACTCTAAATCAAATCATGACCGTTGATTAGGTAGAATTTGTTGTCCTGATTTATAGTCTGAAAATGTAGAATGCTAGTTATTTTGGCATGAGATGATTCTACTAAAAAAGTAAGAAGCTTAAAAATGTTGTCTTTTCAGGGTGGACACATAATTTTCTTCCAGAGCCTAAGTCTGCTGGGTTATTGCTTATTCCCTCTGGACATTGGAGCCCTAATCTGTATGGTGAAGGACAATGTGATATTGAAGGTTGTTGTGGTGAGCGTAACATTGGCATGGAGTTCTTGGTCTGCCTATCCTTTCATGAGTTCAGCTGTCAACCCCAGGAGAAAAGCCCTCGCGCTTTACCCTGTTTTCCTACTGTATGTATCTGTTGGTTTTCTCATCATTGCCATTGATTAAAACATCAGAACTAAGCATTGCTGTTACATAGGAATTTTGTGGGGTGCTTCATTTTCTGACTTGTTGCTTGCGATTTGGGAGCTCCTTCTGTCTCTACCTATATCATATTTGTTGTATGAAACTTCTTACATAATTTTTAATGCTATCACGTCTCATACTTGCAACTGCTGTGATAAGATGAGTACTTCATTCATGTTCAATGTGACGTGTGATGCAATTTATACCAAAACAAATGTGATTATGGTTAGAAACTTAGAAGCACTAAATCTTTTTTTGAATGAAATTTCTGAATTGCATTGTAAATGCGTGTGTTTAAAGCCGTGCATGCATGTGAACTTTTACTATGATTTTTTTAGGAAAACAGAGGTTGTAACCAGAACATTGAACCCTGTCATGCCTGTGGTATTGGGGGCATGTTATCACACCTAGGTCAGTTGCTGTCATTAGGACTAGAAATTTTTGTACAACGTTGCATATAATTTGGTCATGTGACGAGCACATGAAGGGTTGAATGTGAGAGACCCGCATTCAAGATTTTTTCCTTGAGGACATGCTGGTGGGCTTTAGTTATTATATGATTCAGCCATAGATGTGCTCTTAAAGGTATCCTATTATATCATGTCAAGCATATCAAGTAATTTAGCTCAGCACTGAGCCTCATAAAGGAAAAAAGAGGAGAAAGAAAAAGACATGCCACATCCTGAAGACTTTGCCCCTGCTACTATAAACATTGAAGCTCTCCCAATCCCTAAGTGTTTGCATCACTAATTTTACATCATAGATCTTGATGTCCTGCACTGTAAGTAAAGTTATTTGCATGCAGAAGTGAGATTTTAAGCACTGTATTAGGGGTTACCTGCAATTATTCCCAGTATTTTGTTAATTAGCACACGGGTATTCTTCAGGAAAATGTGAAAGATGAGAATAGTTTCCTCCTCTCATGTTCTTTAGAACTTGAGAAAGAACATGAGAGTCCTTTTTTTTTTTTTTTTTTTTTTCGAAATTATTTTTTTTGATTTTCTGAACAATCTATAGAAAGGTCTCCAATCTCAGAAATTCTCAATGGATGTGAAAGAGTTGTAAAAGTTGCAACCATCCGTAGTTCAGTTTGTCAGTGCGTGGTCTAATTCCTCAACACTTGGAAAGAAGAAATGAAAAGAAATCAAGTTCTCGATTTAGTAAAGCTGTGTAATACCAAAACAAAAAAAGGACTAAACCCTTTACACATTGGTAATTGTTTTTGACAATCCAGTCGTATCATTTTGAGTTCGTATCTAGTATTGATCAATCCAAGGGCTACTCCAAATGTAGGGTCGTTGACCTTTTAAGCATTGATCAACCTTAGATGTTCATGAAGAACTGTTGTTTGTCCAAAGAATCTCTCAAGAGTCAAAGACTATAATATAACCTTAAACCAAACCCCACTACTAAGAGGTCGCCCAGCCCAGCCCACCAGATTGGGTCAAAGTTCAATGAACCACTAGATCGCTTAGTACTGACAAAAAGCCTACAAATTAAGCCCACAGGGGTTGAGACAAATATCGCAACTAGTTGAATCAACCAGTACCGTTGGCAAGAGAAAGGCTTCTATGTAACGGATTTATACATTTATTTTGGGGTTAATTATAATTTATCCTTCTAAATTATTGGGGAATTCGCACTTTGCCCCCCAAACTAATTTTTCGACAGTTAATCCTCCATACTATATCACAAACCGCACGTATCGACGTTGAAAACGGCATGCAATATCACGAACCATTGGAATACTGACACCGAAAAATACACCGCCCATATCTGCAATCTCTCATCTTCTTCAGTATGTTCTTCTTCTTCTCCTGGTTTTGTAGGTTACCCAGTGTGTTCTTCTTCTTCTTCTTCTTTGGGTTAGAGGCTTGGCAGTGCGTGGAGGCCTTAAAGAATAAGAAGAGGTGTTGCAGGCAAGGGAGACAGAGAAGAATAAGAGAATTGGCAATGTGACCGGAGAAGAAGAGAGAGGAGAGAGAAGGTGACCGACCACCATCGAGAAGTCGACCAACCACCACCGATATCGAAGTCGTCAAAAACCGAACTTGTCAGTGGCGGTAGCAGTTGCGTTCCTCCCCCTTTCGTCAATGTCGGGACAGTTTTCGATTTAGGTGAATCGGTTTGGTAACCGAACTGATTCCACTCCTAGTTAAATGTTTGACAAAACATAGTTTTGGGGTGAAGTGTAAAAATATTTAATTTGGGAAACAAAGTGCAAATCCCCCGATAGTTAGTGAAGATAAATTGTAATTAACCCTTTATTGTGTTTATGTCTCTTATGAGAAAAATAGACATAGAGAATGTGTAAAATGTGATGGTACGCTTTTTTCCTAGAGGCACACATGCAATGAATTGGCTCTGTTGGTTTAGATTTTAAAATGTGTGGACTACTCTCATATGCTCCATTGGTTTAAACCGTCAATCATCCAATTATCCCAAGGTCAAGAAGCCAAAAGCCAGCAGCTTCCAAGTACAGGATCTATAGGGCTTCCATGTTAGTGAGATGACTAGACACTGCACACACAGTGATAAAATCCATGTTGCTCTTTGGGACACTATAAAATATGATTCATTTCATCACTAATGGGCACTTTATAAAATGATTCATTTCAACAAGACGTTTATAATTTTGACCCGTGTTTTAAAAAGTTAATTCTTTTGAATAATGAATTTATTTAGAAATCAAATTACTCAAAAGATCAAGAAGGTCAAAATTGGAGTCGAATTGATCGAATATACATAAAAGCTTAAAAATGTTGATTTTATAATCGAGTTAGTCTTGTGGATATATTTGTGTAGTAAATATGATTGAAAACAGGTCCAAAGAAGAGAAAATAAAAATAAAACATAAATCAAGATTATAAATGTCTCATTAAAATGGATCATTTACCAGTTTTTCCTAAAATAATCAAATCAAGGAAGCCTCTCCAATATTTGGAAAAGGAATTTTCTATAATAAAATGGGTTTAATAAATTACCCAAACCTGACCCGTCACGATTCATAATTACCCACAAAAACAGCTTTCCAGGAAAGAAGTAATGAATAGTGGCATTTATAGATAGATAAGATTGTGTTGCAGTTTTGACCAGATTTTGAGTTAAAAAGTCAAAGCCCAAGATTTTGAGTGAACATAGAAGAGTAAAAAACATTTGCTTTCATCTTCAGAATTCTGAGGAAGGAAAGCAAGAAAAGAGCATTTGCTGCATTTTCTCCTTTAGAATTCAGATTCTGATATGACTTGACAGTAGGCCCTTGTATTGTAACTTTTAAGATACTAGGTAACGGGTTCGATGAATTATAATTAAATAAATATTTTATTAACAAATTGCCAGATGTTGATTTCCATTTTATATAGGCTTTTTAGCAAGTTAACTACATAAACTTTTAACTCAATTTACATATTATCACTTAAATTAAAAATTAAAATAAATTATTCATAAATTAAATTTTGTTTGTAAGTTATCACCTTCATCTAAATTTTCATGGGTTTTTTAGTCTTTTCATAGAGAAGAACTTAGGTTGGGAAGCTTTTGTCACCTCACCATACTGAGTGGCAAGACCTAACCAATTACAAGTGGCCATATGTACAACCATTTTTTTATTTCTCTTTTCCTATTTTTACAAACTTTTAAAATTAATTAAAAATAGTTCCGGACTAAAAAAAATACACGGAAAATTCTTACGGACTCGTCTTGACTAATAGTAATTTACTATGGAGTTAAATTATCAATTTGCCCTTTGAGAGTTTTCAAAAAATTTAGAAAGTTCAAATTTATTTATAAAAATTAAAATACTCTGAATTCTTTAAAAATTCATAGGATAATCTCTCGAACTCCTAAAAATACAAAGTCTATACCATTAGTTTTCTGAAAACTAACACTACCTTTCTCGTGAACACTTACTACCTTAATAACACTACCTTTCATAAAAATTAACATTCCGGAGTTTGAGTTTATTTTCCTCTAAGACTTCTCGGTCTTTTGGGTAGCAAGTGGTCATGAGAAATGTAGTGTTAGTTTTTAGAAAACCAATGGTGCAGACCTTGTATTTTTTGGAGTTCGGGAGATTATCCTATAAATTTTTAAAGAATTCAGAGTATTTTAATTTTTTAGAAATAAATTTAGACTTCCTAAATTTTTTGGAAACTCTCAGAAGACAAATTGATAATTTGACTCCATAGTAAATTCTATTAGTCAAGACGAGTCTGTAAAAATTTTCCGTGTATTTTTCTGAGTCCAGAACTATTTTTAATTAATTTTCAAAGTTTGTACAAATAGGAAAAGAGAAATAAAAAAATGATTGTACATGTGGCCACTTGTAATTGGTTGAGCCTTGCCACTCAGCATGATGAGGTGGCAAAAGCTTTTCCACCCAAGTTCTTCTTTATGAAAAGACCAAAAAGCCCATGAGAATTTGGATAGAGGTGGTAACTTGCAAACAAAATTTAATTTAGGGGACAACTTACTTTAATTTTTAATTTAGGTGGTAAAATACAAATCGAGTCAAAATTCATATAGGTATCTTACTAAAAAGTCTTTTATATATAATACTAAACATGTGTTCAAGCATGAACTCTCTTTTCACATTTGAGGCTTAATTGGTTAAAGATAAGAACGAAATTGTCAAAATATATGGCTGGACTTTTATAAACTAGCAATGGAAAACAGTTAATTGGCAGAACTACTGAGACAAACTCATATTGTAATAATTGTATGCATATATGGAGATAAATTTCCTCTTCTCTTTCTTTTTTCTTTTTTCCTTTTGTGAATCTTTTATCTTTCTTTGTCGACTATCTCTGCGCATAATATAATTACTGAGTGCATATAAGAGGCAATGATGTGTAGTTTTGGTTGATGACTAAAACCCCACATATAGTAACAAAGAGAATATGACTACAAATATATAGTCTGTCTCTAAAATTGTTAACTGCAATGTGAATATGGGTGATGGATTAATGAATACAAATTTTGTGTAGTTTCTCAAAAACTACTCAAGAGTTAATCCTAAAGCAAGTTTTAACTTTTAAGCATTGTAAGGATTACTCTACATTGTAGTTTAATAATCCAAATAATCTAGGACTATTCTGCAAATTAAAATTAGACAAATAAAAAATCATCTGTTTGTTTAAATTGTGATCATTTTAGTATTATTTCATTTATTTGATGACAATTATATATTTTAATGATTTCAAATTTATTTAATTTTTCTAATGTTAATTTTCAAATAGAGAATTAAAAAATAAATAGTTCGAATCATTAAACTACAATGTAAATATGTCATACAATATATTCATCTAAAAACCTTATTTAATAATTTTAATAGATCCTTCATTAGAAAACGATTATGTATATATGAATGCAAGTTACACTTTTGTTTTGGTGGTCAAGTTACACTATATATTGTTTTTGCAGTTTGGATAATTTTCAATTTTTCTTACTCTAGTTCATATGCTTCAAAAAGTTTTAGTCAAATTCTCTTAATTTATTTGAGTTTGCAATCGAATTCGACCTTAAATACAAATTAAAGTAAATCATATAGATTTAAATGAAACTTCTTTGAACAATATGGATTAAATTGAAAAATAAACTAAATTGCATGGAATAAAATGTAATTTGGCATTTCGAATTTCACTAAAAAGATTAGCACTATTACGTATGGGTGTGGTGTATACAAGCAGTCCATCCGTCTATATGTATGGACTATGGACTATGGAGCATCATCATCAACTGCTGCTGCTACTGTGGAAAACAGTGAAGAAAACAGTGAAGACGGTACAGTTTTATCGCAACTGCTGTTTGGTTTTGGTTTACGTGGGCATGAAATGAAAAACTCACAACTGTACGGTCCGACCCACTCGTCTTCTGAGTTCTGAGATGCTCACTGAGTCACTGTAATTGTGACAGTCCATTTGTAACTATCATTTTGATCCAGAGATTACGTGTTTGTGAATTGTGTTGTGTGTGACAGTGTGTGTTTGTGTGTGAGCTCGTACGGCCATTAATACTGACACCAAAAGACACAGGTTGCTTTACGTGGTGGCCGAGCTTTACTTGCAAGTCTGGTCATCTACGCTCTCTGTTTTGTGGGGTCGAGTTTTTTTTTTTTTTTTTTTGTGACGAAATGATGCAAATGGGAGTCAGAGGAACGAAGCCCAAAACGATTCTCCAAGCGATTTTGCAAGCAATGAGGCTGCTTTGGACAAAGAGCCAACCCAACCTTTCAGAATATTTCTTTCTTTCTATCTCACACACATATCATCAAACAGTTGGTGATCACTTCTGATTTATCAAAAAATGGCAAAACAAAAGCAACAAAACAAAAGTTATGATAGAATAGAGATTGATTCTTATCCCACCTGGTATCTTTTAACTGGGTTTTTGTATCTAAATTTATTCTGATTAATCTTTTCACATTTATGTGTATATGTTTATAGATGTAGGTTATGTAGCTGGCTCAAGCTGTTGTCATGGTTGAGAGACAACACCCACGCTCTGTTTTCCCACGCACTTATCAATAAGCTGGCTCAAGCAGTCAAGCTGGTTCTCATTTATCAATAATAATACACACAAATATGACAATGATTATTTGCTACATTGATTTGTAATGTAATAGTAATACAAAGTTGTTTTTGTTATCCTCACACCCTTAATAATAGATAAGGTCCCACCCCCATTTGAGAGTAATTTGCATCAAATTAAAGATGTCTCTTTAATTATTATGTATCAATTATGTCAACTACATAGTCTACATGGCAAATTAGAAGTGTAGAGGCATTTATATTTGAAAAAAGAAAAAGAAAAGTGGTCCAACATAGATCAAATATAGTTTGAATTAGTCTTTCTAATAATTTTATGTTTCCCACATTTTTAAGGTTAGTTTGAAATTTGTCTACAAGCTTAAGTGATACCGAAAATAATAAACATAACTCAAATAGGGATAATGAAGTGAGTAATGAATTAGAATTATAATGAGTTGTAAGTTAAATTTAATATAAATAAAAAACAAGAATTATTTTGAATTTCATGTTGATTTTGATTTTATTCATACACGTAAACTTTGGTGGAAACAAAATGTTTTGTTTGGGAAATTGATTTGCAATTACTCATATATTACTAGTTGATAATGACAACCGTTTGAAATTGTTTTGCACACATAAATAATGTCACCAACATTAAAACTTTTGTTCTTATGTACATATTACACGTAACAACTAATTTTGTTCTTCTTCTAGAAAAAAAAAAAAAAAAAATTATTGTCTATTTCTCCCTACTCCTCCTCTTTTTTCCTTTTGCTCCATTATTCATATACTTGAATTTGAAATTGATATGGAGAGTCCCATTCACGCGAATTTAGAGGATGTGGTTATGGACTTGTGGCTACTTGGTTATCAATACTGGAGCTGCTGTACCCTTTTTATTAATCATCATCATTCATCACACATAGATACCTACCATTATAAAACCATTTAATGGGTGAAATAGGCTTTGAAAATCCAATAAATATAAGGCATAAAAAAGGGTGTGTCTCAGACCTCTAGGACAGGCTAAGAACACAGATCCTTGTGCACAGAACCCATCATAACAACCCTATACATGCATTAACCCCATAGTGTCGTGCATACAGGATGGTCTCAGCACCCTTCACCCTTTAAGAGTTAGACACTTGTTATGGGGATACTGCCACATTGGTTTAGCTTAAGATAAGAGTAAGACCCTACTAAACCATATCTATAATGAGCCCCAGAAAATGGCCTCAAACCAAGGATTATTTGCTGATTTCAAAATTAAAAAACACTCAAAATCCGAAAAAGAGAATCACCACCATACCCAAATCCAATCCATTTTATTGTGAACTGCACTCTCAATCTTTCAAGATTTCCTTGACTACTTCAAGCAACTTTGGGCAGAAAATCTGTTGCAATTAGTGACAAACCATTGGAGGTAGTATAAACCTCTCATCTCCAAACATAGACGACATAGTTACATGTGACCCAAAAGCTGAATGGGGTCCAATATTACCTTCTTTCAATGCCTGCTTATATTTTTTCTGCTTTCCTTTCTTATCTCATATAAATTTGTTAAGTTGTTATTTGTTAAATCCATTAATGATCTGTTAACTTATATGATATTAACTTATTCCATATAATGCTCGCAAACCCACATGCACATGTGTATTTTACCTTTCTGGGATTTCAATTGGGAGCCGGTATTATTACAGGCTTTCCAACCAATTCACATTTTCACCCACTTGTATTATTGTATGGTAAATTACCGCACTTACAGCCATTAATGGGTGTTCGAACGCCCACTAAAATGCAAACGCTTGCTAATGTTCTCGGTTAAAAATTTTCGTAAATTCTCAATATACTGAAATGATTCAAACTTTCGCTAATATATGCGTTATTTCACTCTAGTGGTGAACTTGTGTGTATATATATATATATGTATTGATTAGGGGGTGCATGTAGCAGTACATCCCATTAACCTCATTCTTAATTTTGTCCCATTCCAAGATCTTGAAACATCATCCCTCTCTCATTTCACAATCCTTGGTCCTTCATGGCAGAGAGCAACAAGGGAGCAACTCATTCAATTTCTCCTTAATAGTATACAGGGCAAAAGTGGAACAAAACCCCTGTAAATCACTCAACCCCCCAAAACCCAATAGACCCCATCTCTGATTCTTCCCAACCCAAAATTTCAGAAACCCTTTTTGTTTTTTCCTACCCCCCTGCTGTTCTCTTTGTACTTATATCCGACCCCTCTTGGCCAGCCACTTCCTCCCATCTCATAAGCCATCCCTTTTCCCTTTTCAACCATTTTTTTCTTTTCTTTTCACCTCTGCTTTATTCTCCCTCCCTCTCTCTCAGTCCACTAACTTCTCTGTTTCCACAGTCCCTTCAAATGAACAAAATAATTCCAAAATCCCCTAACTCCTATAAATTGAGAGAAACCCATTTCTAAATTCTCACCTCCTCATTCTCTATAAATTGAGCCAAACCCATTTCTTAGAAACTCAAGAATTCTCACCCCCTCTCCTCAAATCCTCACTTACCCAATACCCATCTCGTCAAACCAAACACACTCATCACTCACCAGTCATCTCTCTCTCTCTCTCTCTCTCTCTCTCTCTCTCTCTCTCTCTCTCTCTCTCTCTCTCTCTCTCTCTCTCTCTCTCCACAATTTACACCACCCAATACCAAAACAACCACACACATATCAAAACAATGAAAGAGTATTGGACCTCCTTGGCCTCCTTACTAGGCGTGTTGGCCTTCTGCCAGAGCCTCCTCCAAGCCGTGTTCCCACCTGAGCTTCGCTTCGCCATTGTCAAGCTGTTCAACAAGCTCTTCCACTGGTTCTCCTCCTACTACTACTTCGACATCACCGAGATCGACGGCGTCAACACTAACGAGCTCTACAACGCCGTCCAGCTCTACCTGAGCTCCACCGTCTCCATCTCTGGCACGCGCCTCAGCCTCACGCGCGCGCTCAACTCCAGCGCCATCACCTTCGGCCTCTCCAACAACGACTGCATGGTCGACACCTTCAACGGCGTCACCGTCCTCTGGGAACACGTGGTCACCCAGCGGCAGTCCCAGACCTTCTCCTGGCGGCCATTGCCGGAAGAGAAAAGGGGTTTCACTCTGCGAGTCAAGAAGAGAGACAAGTACCTCATTCTCAACACATACTTGGATTTCATAATGGACAAGGCTAATGAGATTCGGAGAAAGAATCAAGATCGGCTACTATACACGAATTCGCGAGGTGGGTCGTTGGATTCGAGAGGCCATCCATGGGAATCAGTGCCTTTCAAGCATCCAAGCACGTTTGACACATTGGCTATGGACCCGAAATTGAAGAAGGAGATCATGGACGACCTTAATGACTTTGCCAATGGACAAAGCTTTTATCAGAAAACAGGGAGGGCCTGGAAGAGGGGTTACCTTCTCTTTGGCCCCCCGGGAACTGGGAAATCGAGCATGATTGCTGCCATGGCCAATTTTCTTGGGTACGATATATATGATCTTGAGCTCACTGAGGTGCATACTAATTCTGAGCTGAGGAAGTTGCTGATGAAGACTAGTTCTAAGTCTATTATTGTGATTGAGGACATTGATTGTTCAATCAATCTGACTAATAGGAAGAAGAAGAATAGTGCTGGTACTAATTTGACCAGTCCTGGTAGGACCAATTACTATGATTCAGCTGGAGGTGGGGTTGGTGGTGAAGAGGGTGGTGGGAATTCGATTACGCTTTCAGGGTTATTGAATTTCACTGATGGGTTGTGGTCTTGTTGTGGGAGTGAGAGGATTTTTGTGTTCACAACCAACCACATTGAGAAGCTTGACCCTGCATTGTTGAGGAGTGGTAGGATGGATATGCATATATTTATGAGTCATTGTTCATTGCCGGCATTGAAGATTCTGCTGAGGAATTACTTGGGGTTTGAGGAGGGGGATTTGGGTTGTGGGGTTGTGGAGGAATTGGAAGAAGGGGTTTTGGAGAAGGCTGGGATGACCCCAGCTGATGTGAGTGAGGTGTTGATCAAGAACAGGAGGGATAAGGACAAGGCTGTGAGGGAGTTGGTGGAGGCTTTGAAGGTGAGGGCAGAGAGGAACCAGAAGAACATTAAAGGTGATGATCATGATTTGGTGGAAGATGAAGAAGAGGAGCAGGAGAAGAGGGCATTGGAGAGTCCTAATAAACAAGGGTGTGACCTAAACTTTGAGGACAGCTGCAAGAAAGGTGATGATGATCATCAGAAAGAAGGTGATGATGATGACATGAAAGAAAAATGAAGATTATTATTGGGTTTCTTTTATCACTTTTATCTCTTCTCTTTTTTGGCCTTTTTGTGTTTTGGTGCAGAGAGAAATTAAAATGGGGTTGGAAAATGGAAAAGGCTGAATATTGAATATTGATCTTCAAATTTTTTGTTTTGGAGGCGTGGGAAGAACATGAGAAAATGAAAAGCTTTCTATCCAATTCTAACATGTTATAAAAGCAAAAAAAAAAAAAGAATATCTGTGTTGGTAGTTTTTTGAATGATGAATTCAAAATCTTTTAATTTAGTTGCAGCAGCCAAAAGAATAATGAAATTAATACTATTATATGTGATCCATAGATAAGGCTAGTTTCATGTGGTTTGGTTGGCCATATGATTATGATATGAGTTCTTTTCTGCATTTGCTTTATTTTATGTATTAAAAAATTGGTGCAGATGTTTCCATTCATATCTTGTTAAGTTGTTATATTTAGATTGGCCAAAAAAAAAAAAGTTGTTATATTTAGGAGGGCCTTTTGGGGGTTTGTCATTGGAATTTACAGATTTACCCATTAGGCCATTACACTTGGTAGGTGCTAGCTAGCTGAGGCTGAGCTGTTTGTGAGAGAGCACCTGGAGTGCACATGGGCAGCTTTGCCTCTTAATGGAGATGTTGGGATTTGGGAATTTATTTACATTATATGATTATAAGCCCCCCCACCAGTTCTTATGCCTCTTTTAGTAACCATTGGGATAAAATCTAATGGTTGACACTAATTCAAAGCAAAATATTTTATTGGAGTTGGAATAAAGTTTGGATGTCGATCAGTATATTTCGATGCAAGAGTTACTTACTGTATTTTCATGGTTAACCAAGACTGTGTTTTCATGATTACCAAGTGATTTAAAACGTTGCCACAAAATGAATACCAATGGTTATGACAGTTATGTTGTGACTACAACTATCCGAAGGTATCTGGCCATATCATGTGTGGTGGCTTGAATTACTACTAGTTACTAACTAAGTAACTAGTTTGATATATATTGTAACTATTATTGATTTATTTTGTAAAAATTTAAGTTTTTGAGGTTTCATAATTGTCTAAACTATCAGAGTTTTCAGAAGGTTCTAAATTCAAAATCTACAACAACAATCTCTTATCATTTATCATGTTAACTAAGAGGGAGTTGCTTTCTTCATTCATGTCCTTTTTATGCAGAATTTAAAAGTTCTTTGTGAAGTCATTTTAACACAGAAAAAAAAAATACAACAATTCTTCAGGGCATTGATTAAAGGGAAAAAAATGTATTTCATTATTGATCTCAGTTTGCATTTGAAAAACAGAGAAAGGGTTTGGTAACCCAATTGAGTTTTTCTCACAAAATTTTGAGTTTGCTTTGTCTGCTTGCACTTAAGTTTGACTCCAATGATATTCCATTCCAAGGGAGAGAGTTTTCTACTAATTATGCCATGTTTGAAACAGCTGTGTTAATGGATAGGAACACGGAGGGTACTTTGGGAATAAGACGCATGGAAAGGTGAAACATCCAAACAAGCCCCAGATTTTGTGTTTGGAAAAGGAGGATTGAGTTTGCAAAAGCAGCGAGAAAAGTCTTTGCTTCTAATGAGGAAAAAGTTGACATTTTTTTGGTGTTGATTTTGATATTGAGTTGGAAAGGCAATGGATTGTCAAGCCCAGAGTAGATCTTGGCCTGCGTGGTGACATGTGACAAACAACATCTAAATTTTTGTCATGAAAAACATGCCTTGTGACTTTGTGAGTAGCATCAAGGCCATAAAATTAAGTGCACCTTTTGAGAGTGTATTCAACAAAGTTTTATTTTTCTTTTCTTGTTTCCTTTTCTCTTTTCCTCTTTCTTTTGGTAGGAAAAGAATAAGATAGACACGTGCTTCTCATATTCAATTTCTGTTAGTTTTAGACGTAAATATAAAATCAATACAGTAATACCAAAATAATTAGTAGAGGATTCAGATTCCTAATTCGTACTAGGCATCAATGCCGTTTTGCTAATTTTCTCTTTTGGAGCCAATTTTTGTTTCGTTTTGTATAACTAATTCTCATCATTGTTTTTATAGGAATCAGTTTGGATGTAAATTACTTTTATAATTCAAATCTTTTGTTACATTCAAGATGCATATTTGGTGAATAAATATAGGAGGGCCCCCGATAAGGGATCCCTTATTTAGTGTTAAATAAGGGATCACTTTGTGAGGCCCACACGGGTCGTTTTTTGTTAATCCGAACCGTTCATTTTTTACATCTTTATTGATAGATCATCTCTGTAAAAAATTAGCCAAATCGAAAATTGTTTACCCATTCGTTTAAGCGGTCAAAGTTTAAAATAAATGGACGAATAACAAATTCCTCTATAAACACCTAAACTTTGACCGCTTAATTGTACAGGTAAACGATTTTCGGATTTGGCTGATTTTTTGCATGAATGATCTACCAACGGAGATGTAAAAAATAAACGGTTTGTATTAACATAAAATGACTCGTGTGAGCCCTACAAGGTGATCCCTCATTTAACACTAAATGAGGGATCCCTTATTAAAGAGTTCTCTAAATATAGTGATCCAAACATAAGAACAAAATAAAAATAAAAACAAAAATACAAAAAAAAAAAAAAGTAAAAATAAAATTGACACATGTGGAGCGCACGCCAAGATGCTAGTATTTATAATTGCAAAGAATTTTGACCATTCTTTTTTTTTTGGGGCCACTGTTCTTATTCTTTTAACTATGGCCAACATGTCATTTCATTTTTCCTTTCCTGGCCTAAGACAAATAAAGAAAAAGAAGCAAAATGCACCATCAATGCCAATTTCAATTTGGGAAAGCAGGCATCTCCATTCCTAAACATCACCATCCATGTTAAGCATATAACATCATTGCCTCCTATTAATTTCAGTATTTCTCTTCCATGGAAATCAACACAAAGATTTTGATTCTTATTGTTCCCCATTGAGGCATGTTACTTGTCCCACAAAAAAAGAAAGTACGGTTTGCATTTTGTCCCAACAATTAGTCCAATGATGCCCATTGGCATATCCAAAAATGAGAATAAGTTCAATGGTGTGCAGCTTAATCAAAAGTAAAATATACCTTTCAACCTTCCCTGATGATCTTAGACCTATTAATAAAACAATTAGAGCTGATGAATTTGTTGACTGAACTGGTTGTCCAAAGTAGGGATGACCGGATGAGGCCAGGTTGAGTAGCCGTCGGCCTTACTCTATTAGGGGTAAATTTGGGATACAAAATTGGTTTTCGAGTAATACCCATAGTTCTCACCCAATATATACATATGTATAATATATATTAGTAAGATTTAGAGTTCAGTCTATTTTATAAATCTTTTTTAGACTGAAATCGGTAATGATTTAAAGTTTTTAATTAATTTTTTTTATTTTTCTTCTTTGACGACTTTATATTAGGTTTTAACTCTAAGATTTTATGTACTACAAAGCCCACTCCACACCCTAACAGGGGAATACTCTTCAAATAGAAAGAAATACTTTATTATGAATTAAAAAAATTTTCTTATAAATTTTAAAACACTTTCGGTTTCCATCTAAAAACTGTTTTTCTAAAAAACCTAAACCTAATTATTTTTATATATTATTATACATATAGACTCTTTACTTGAAGTATATCTCATTTTTAGGAATAATGAGATATGACTTATAGAACCTACTCTATATTATAGTTCAATAATTGAAACTTTTTATTTTCTAAGTTTTAATTCATGGATTGTCTTTGCAAAAAATTAAACAAATTAGATATTGTTAAAACATCTTATTGTGTTCAAATAAATATGAACATAATAATTTTAGTAAATACTTAAAATGACTATTTAATTAAATAGTTAAACTATTTTTTATTTGTTTAATTTTTTTTTGTAGGGATAATTCTTAAATTGAGACTTAAAATATAAACAACTTCGATTATCAAATACAATGTGAAGTGGGTCCCTTAAACTATATCTTATTATGCTTACAATGAGATATATTTTAAGAATAATGTTATATTTACCACATTCTTATACTATATTTTTATACCATTTTATGTGTCATTATTTTACTGGACAATTTTTTTTTTCTTTTTGGATTTTTGTTTTTATTTTTTAATGTTCAATGCATGAATGTCATGTAAGTTACCACATAAGGTGGTATGAAATTATGGTATAAAAATGTGGGATGTCTAGCACTACTGATATTTTAAAAGGTAGTGCTACAAAAACTATCTTTTTGTACCATCTAGTGTACCATCTCTCTAATAGAGGTGGAACCCACTAATACAAGTAGGGTCCATCTCTATTAGAGAGATAGTACACTAAATGGTACAAAAAGATGATCTCCTTAATATTTTCCTAACTTAAATGAATGGCTCTGATTAAACATATATATTGATTTTGATATCGAGTTGGAAAGGCAATTCTAGCATGGGCTATATTGGTTATGTCTTTGGGCTGGGTTTTAGGGTAAGTGGGTTCGTTTTTTGGTGTTGTACAGTTGTGTTTAGGTGGTTAAACGAATTGATGTGGAAATGTCTAGCTGTATATTGCAGTCTTGACTAGTTGGCAATGAAATGCGAATGTAATGCCCAACCCATATAATAACTAGTAGGCCATGCCAGAATCGCAATGAGCCCAATAGCATATAGCCCAATATCCTAACAGTTTTCTGGGTCTTCCATAATTCTAATGATTTTCTCTTAGCAATGACTGGGACAATTAAGAATTAAAAAAACAGCTAAGTTAATTTAGGTACCAAATTATAATATTTTTTTTATTTTAATTATTAAAATATTTATGTCATTTCACTTTAAGTACCAACTTTAAAAAATATGGTTATACCTTTAATGTTTAGTCTATGAGTTATAAAATTTCATCCCCCAAGCCTAAATAAAAAATATTAAACCCTTATAAATTTTGAATTTTTATGAATTTGAAAATAGTCACAACTATGACCGTTCGACAATTACAACTGTATAGCAAATCAATTTGTGACTTTATTCAAAATGTCTTGATTTAAGTTAGTATATAAACTAAAAAAAGTAGTGTATTACCGTTTTGTTGAAAAACTATTGATATTTGGTTTTAATCATAATTTTCTATTAAAAATTAGTTTGTAATTTTAAAGCCTCTAGTCATTTCAAAACTCTCCTAAAAATTGAGTTTTGAATCGTACTAAATTGACTAGATCGAATTTAGTCTTTTTTATTACCAAATTGAAGCAAATCGAAACCAGCGGTTTGTAGTTTTCAATAATAAAATTTTTTATTTTAACCGAACCGAATTAGCATTTATAATATATTAATTGATTTATACTTAAGTATAATTTGCTCTAAAAAAATATGAAAAATGTTAGAGGTGCCATTTAAGTATATCATCTCTCTAATATAGGTGAGCCCCACCAAGTGAAACCCACCCAAGTGGGGCCCACCTTTATTAGAGAGATGATACACTTAGATGGTATACTTAAATGGTCCCCTATATTATCCAAAAAATATTAAACATAATTACCAAAGAAGTAAAACAAGACTGTGTATCTTAAATCGTTGGATTAAAACAAGACTGTGTATCTTAAACTGTTGGATTAAATATGGTTAAAATTTAATCCACACTTAGCATTTAACATGGCGAATCTACGACGGGGTCAATGAGGTTAATTAACCCCATGAACTCTGAAAACTTAGCCTATGTGAACAATATTGACCACATGAAACCATGGTTGATGCTTGAAGATGGAAGGGCAAAGACGAGTTGCAAGTGTTTGTGAAAATGCCACAAAGAAAAACTAAATTGAAGAAGAAGAAGAAAGGTTGAATCACGTGACAAAGATGTGGGGTTTAGAATTTCACTTGTTAAATGGCCAAAACGGTGGCCTGTTCCCAACTTCCCACCACTCTCATAGCCACTTTCTACCTTCCCACCTCTTCCTCTGACATTTCCTCCCACAAAGCTAGGGCTTCACCTTTGGGTAAATTTCTGTAATTTTTTGTTTTCTATTTCCTTGATATTGATATTTGATCAATAATATTGCATGTATTTTCTATTTTTATTTTATTTAAGAGTTTAATTAAAAGAATACATCCAGGGGATGTAGAGAACAACTTATTGCAAATATGTGTTCACATTTCTATGGCATGCCCTCTTTAAACATCTTTCTCTTTCTTTATTTTTGAATATAGTTGTAAGTTTTCTTCATGCAAATATTTAGGTGCTTTTTATTTTTTGATCTGTTATTTAAATGAATTTGTTGGCTTCATTATTATGATCTTGTTTCGTAAAAAACTTACATTTTATTTCTCATTCACATTTTTGTGTTATGACTTTTTTATTGTATAATAGATGATTTTGAATAACAGAGTACAACATCTGTAATAATTCTTTTTTTTGTTGATGTCTGCTTGTAATAAATTTTATTTCTTAATTGATGTAAAGAATATACTTCAATTTTTATTGAATTTTCTTGATTAATATATTTGTATTTGTTTAAAACAAAGTGAGCTAGATGCACTCTCGGTGGCTCTTCCAACAGACTCTCGACGTCGACCTTAATCTTGACCCCATACCAAATCATTCCTTTATCCGCCACAGTTAGCAAGTACATGATCTGTTCTCTTTCTCTCTCTCTCTGGCCGTCGCCCCAGTATATATTCCGGGAAAATAAGAGAGATAAAGTATCAAAGAAGAGTTTTTTTTTTTTTTTTTTTTATGGTTCTGGTTTGAGGGTGTTTGTGGGTTTGGATTAGTTTTTGCTGAGGGTGCAACAATGGCGGGAATAGCTATAGTTTTAGATCTATTGAGAAAAAACCCAAGTCTTTATACAGCCCAAAGTGTACACTCTTCTGGGTTTTTCTCAGCGAAAGCCGTTTCTCAGCGAAAGCCGCTGCTTCTGCTGCAGCTGCCTCTGTAGTTGCTTATAAATCATTATTCGTGTACTCCCTCTCTCTCGTGTATTCTACTTGACATTAATTGCTTACTTTTCTATATTTGTTTTACTTTACCATTACATTGAAGATTGTTGTTGGCTGAAATTTGATCGTTTACTAACTATTTGAGTGCTATATATGCAAACAGTAATTTTAGAGCCCCCGTTGCCTGTTGTGATGCTGGAGCAGCAAATTCTTGTATACAACAAATCAGTGTGTTGCATTTTTCTTAAATGGATGTGTTTTCTATCAATGAATGTAAGTCGACCAGTAACTATGGAAGACAAAGCTAATTGAATTGTTGTTTTTTATACCATTGCAGACTACTGTGGTAACTACTAGACGGATTCTAGAAAGAATTTCTGTACATTATGTTTCACAGAGAATGGCATGGAAACTTCTCAAAGGTACCTTTCCATAATTATTCAAATCTACTTTCATTTTAAGAGAATAGGTATTTTGCTTTTTTTTTAAAAACCTTCACGGATAGTAGAGATGAGCTTATTTGTAATTAGAAGATATGATTTAATTTATTCAACTATCTGTTTTGCTTTCTCAAAAATATGTGCAAGCGAGTGACACATGCAATCAATATGTTCAGATGTTCCAAAATCGGCCACAAGGAAAGCTGGAAGAAGAATGCCTACTTTAGTTTTCTTCTTCAGTGTTACCAGAACAACTTTCAGAGGTGAAATTTTAACTTATGTATCCTATAGGAAAAAAATTGTGGTTTCAATTTTGTTGGTTGCTTGAGCTTTCAATCTCACTGTGCTGTCCATGCTTATATGTTTGAGCAGGACACTTTCTAGGTGTTGCAGCGTCATGGCTCATCCAAGTTGCCATTGAAATCTACCGATCTTTTTCTCGTATTATAAACTCTAAAGAAGAGGTTGATGAAACTGATACACGAGAACAAGTTAAACTTCTTGGGAAGAAGGTTTCAGGTGCTACTATCAGGTGTGGTGCATCACTAGTTTTTGCTTCAATTGGTGCAGGTATTGGTGCCACCCTTTACCGCCCTTCAGCCGGTCAGTGGATTGGTAAGTGCATTACCTAATTGGTCTGTATCTGTTGGTGTCCATTACATATGTACGACCTTATCAAAATGTGCATGTTTCTTTTTGCAGGCTGTGCTGTGGGGGATATGGCAGGGTCAGTTATTGTATCATCTTGCCTCGAGAAAATTTTCCATGCAGAACTGTGAGCACTGGGGATTTTTTGCCTGACGTATTCTGCGCACTTGCTTCAAATTTGAATGAACTATATTAAAAAATCATGATTGTCATTAGTTGAAAGAATGCACTTATATGCCAATTCCTTTTATTGGGGTTGTCAAGCTAAGTTATATGGCATCTGTACAGCTTCTTTGTTGGCCACATGGCAAATGCTCAAACTTGTTGAATTTGTATTATCTCTTGCTTGTTTTTCTTCTTTTGCTAAAGTATATCTTTTGTCTCAGTAGTTCAAGTCTGATTTCACTTTAGTTATAATTTAAAGTTGAACAATTTATATTTGCAAGGCCATATATGATAATAATGATATGGCATTAGATTCACACAAAATTATAAGCTAGCGTATAGTTTGATGTCACTTTATTTTTTTTCTTTTCATTTTTGAATATTTAGGAAAAATTGTATGTGGGTTTTGAAAGAAAAAATTGAGGGTTTTTTTTTTGGACATTGTCACTGTCCAACAATCTTTATGTTATATAAATATGTGAAAACCAATAAATTCAATATAAAACAAATAATTCAAGCTTATAAAGCCACATTAGCGGAAAAAAAAAAAAGCTTATGGAGCCACATCCGTCTACGTTTTATTGTTATTAATGAGAAATTTTCATGTAATAGGTGTATATATTTACGCTCTCAAAATATTTTCTTACATACTAGTCATGTGATCATTTATTGTGAGAGTGAATGTATATACCCATTACATATAAATTTTTCTCGATACTAATTGTCACAATCAAACAGTAATAATCAAACAGTCTAAATATTGTTATTATTGGATAGTGACAATATTTCAAAGTGACAGTAGCAATGAATCTGACACTATTCTCAAGGTTAGCATGCAACCAATTGATTGGTAAATGCATGCCACTCAACCTATGGTTTATTGGCACTAGCTTATCGTTTATGACATATGATTTAACTTTTAGATTTTGGGTGGATGCTCAACAAGCAAAAATTTACACATTACAAATTTACAGTACACAACTCACCATGTCGGGGAATGGACCAAAACAAACAAAAGTTTAAAAATAAAAAATAAACAGTAGATCGAGCGTTTGGCAAGGAGCCTGAGCGCTTGACGCTAAGAAAACAATGTCTTCTTTTAAAATGTGGGCTTTTTTTTTTTTTTTTTTTTTTTTTTTTTTTTATCAAGTGAACATTTTTAACATTGACAAATATTAGATGGGTTGATTTAACATTAGGGTATGTATAGTGGATTTATTTATCTTTTTCAAAATTGGATTAGCATGCTTCATTCGACTTGGGCCGTTTTGTCTAGGTGTGCTGTGATTTGGCCTTACGAAAAAAAAAAAAAAAATCTATATTTTGGACAAAAGAAAAGAAAAAGGAAAGTGTTTAGGGTTAATTACAATTTGTCTCCCAAACTATTGGGGTTCCCACTTTGTTTCCCAAACTAATATTTTTAACAATTAATCCTCATATTATATTTTGTTAAATATAAGACCTTCAGTCCTTAACAAAATAGTATTTTTTATTAATTTTGCGCACATGGTACTCAAACAGAATAATACTTATGTAAAATAATAGTCAATTTAAATTTTTTTAGGCGGAAAAGGATTATGTGTTCAATGAAATATAGGCCGGGGATGAAGTGTCAAAAAATTTAGTGTGAGAGGTAAAATACGAACCACCGAATAGTTGGAGGATAAATTATAATTAACCCGAGCGTTTATATTAAAACAGAATAACAAAAAAACAACAGAATAAACAGAAAAAACGTTTTCTGCCTCGCTCTTCCAAGTTTCAACAACTCACTCTTGCCGCCCAAACTCTCGTTCTCGCTCGCTCTCTCTCTCTCTCTCTCTCTCTCTCTCTCTTACGGTCTGATTCTGCTTCAATCTGGGCTTCAATGGCGGCTGATAAGGTAAACCCTTACTGTTCAACTACTCTTTTCTTTGTTGCTTTTCTTCAAAATTTCATTTCCATAATTGCATTCTCAACTCCCAACTATGTTGTTTTCTTTCGTGCTCTCTCAGCTGCTTGCTTAGAAATTGTAAGAACGCGTAAAAACTTTCAATCTTTATAAGATTTTGTTCAATTTCAACTCGCTTTCTCTAAGATTCTTGAATTCGTTTTCTTTTCTGACAATTTTCCAAGCAACCAAACAGACCCTTTATTGCCTCCATTCTCTATAATAAGCTTGCATTTTGTTTTATCCTAATTTTTCTGTCATAATTCATATCTTTGTACGTTTAGACTGCTTTCTTGGCCTTTCTCGTCTTTGAAACACTTTTCCTCAATAAGCTTCGTTTCTGGATAATAATATTCTTCTGCAGGGTTTAGGGTTTTGATATATAAGCAAACATAGACCCACATCGCTACAGAGAAGAAACCAATGGTCTTTGACTCTTTGTGTTCTTTTCTGTTGTTTATGACATGGGCTTTACAACATTATATGTAAAATATGTGAAATGCGTGCTTTGGTTTCCAGTTAGGATGAGAAATACTTTGTTTCTTAAATTTATTTTATCAGTTTTCTTTGTAGTCATTTCTACAATTTGTTAAATATAATTGAACCGGTATACTTATAATGTGTAGCGCAAGTGAAATGTGTGTGTTTGTGTGAACTTCCCTTAGGTCCTGCACTCACAGATTTATGCATTTTACTTTTATCATTGACTTTTATATTATCTAATTGGATAAACGTTTTTGATGCATTATTTGTTAATTGCAGCCATTGTCATCTTCTGAAGGCATGCAATTGGATGAGGACTGCTCATTTGTTCTCGAGCTATCTGAAAGTGACCCTCTCTTTGATAAAAAGAAGGTGACATAGCAACAAATATGAGATCTTTTGCTTTTTTATTTATTTATGAAATCTCGTTGATTTATAGGATTTCATAATAACTCTGAATGATAGTCAATAATAAAAATGTGAGAACGTAAGGGTATGTACAGTGGAGAAACTGTGTAAGTGACCCTTTTTGTCAACGAGCTTCTTTGTGAACTGTTGAAGGCATACTGTACAGTAAGAAATGTGAAATTAATTACTGTATGTGCTTTCATGTCAGATTCTTGTTAATTAAGCAGTATAACTAAAAGAATGTGAAAACCACCCGAGGAACAATTGTTAATACTTCCAATTTACTGTGTACAATTTTCATACATGTTGCTGGTTTTTCTATTTCTTGTAGATATTATTATTCTTTTTAATTAGTTTCTGGTGATTAGCATATGCTTCTGGTGCAGTTGAGTTGTTTCTACCATCATTCTTTTAATTTTTTTTTTCTCATTTTCTGGCAGAAATTGCTACAAGATAATGGATTTAAGACCAAGGAACAAATACAAGTTAAAAGGTCTTCAGATCCTGATTGGGCCAGTGCCTCCTTGAAAGTAATGCTTCATATAGCAAGAATCATAAAATTAGATGAGGTAATCTGTCACTGCCTCACTGTGCTCTTTAAATTAAATATAAAGAATGTCCAAAGCCAAAGTTAGGAATCCATAGTAGAACAAGCAGAATTAACATTATTTTGAGAAATATGAGGCCAAAATTTTGGTCATATTCCTGCCTAATGAATCCCTCTTTAGCTCCGTTAAACTCATAATTCTGGGAATTTCTTGGACTGTTTGGGCACAAAAGGGGAGACAAATGGCATTAGAGATGCCTAATAGTACCTTGATTGCACTGTATGATTAGCAGACTAATGATGAATAATGGGCTCAATGGGGTGCAGGTAGAGCTTTATTTTGCGGTAGATGAACCAATGGACTCATATGGCCCCAGGAATGAGCTAGAGGCTCTCAATTCAGTCCTTCAGCTCATTGAAAGATCACTCTCTGGTGCTTGTCAAATGCAAAATAATGTCCTGCAAGAATTACGCAATGTTATTGTTGATATGATTTGTCAGTTTGCGGAAAAGAACAGTTTGAAGACTACAATTGTAGAAGGCTACAACTCTGAAAAAGAAAAGCAGTTGTTACAATGGGGTGAAAACAATGGCGTGAAGACAATGTTGCAGATAGCTTGTAAGTCTTAACTCTTGACTACTATGGTTTCTGCTGTTGCAACTTCCTTGTTTTATCAGGCATCAGAGATATTATTTTTGTACCAGGAGAATTTTTAATATATAATGTGTTCTGTGCATCATTCATCTAATAGATGTCGAAGGGGCTGGCAGAGGAGTCACAGCTCGAGAAGACCTGAAAGTTGGAGATACTGCTTTGGAGATCCCGACATCTTTGATAATTTCTGAGGAGCTTGTACAAAAAGCTGATATGGTATGTTTTATTACTTGAAGAACCCAAACAATTACTTTTAACTTTTTTAAAGTATTAACTCTCTGTTTCGTTGAGAAGTTGTATAAATATATTGGGAGAAACTGAAAAGAATTATAGTTAGCCTACATAGATTCCACCCTCTAGCAAGGGGGCAAATTGTTTCAAGCTGAAAGTGATAGCATATTATGAACTTTCCCGTCTTCCAATCAACAAAGCTGGCTCTAGATTTTGTTGGATGTAGAAACAATTAAAGGACGATAATCAACTTTTACGAACATCTGTTTACCTGACATATAAGAACATGGTTTTCAAGGATAAGTTCTACCCATGGACTTAACAATATGGAATTTGAGTTGTCATCCTCTCAGATTTCCATGAAAGACATGGTTATTAGGCATTTAATTCTAATTCAGCGGTATTCAGAAACTAATATGCAGTGTAGCATAGGAGTTGGTCAGGCAAAAGTTTGGTGGATACAGTTCCAAGGAGAAATCTTCCATCTAGACTAGTCTCTTGATGTTCTCTATGCATCTCTCTCTCTCTCTCTCAATGGTTGGAATTCTTAGATGTTTGTAGGTTAGCAATGGAGCACAAGCATTTGATGCCTTGAGTATGAGGCTTACCATCACACAATGTTCAGTTTTATGCCTATCTCGTATGTATGTTTTGGTATTTAATCATATTGAATCATCTCTGTTAGTGATGCATATGTACTTTTCCCCTTGGTCTTGCTGATGCTGAGGTGGGATAAGGATGGACTAAGAGCAAGAGTAGGTTTTAAGTCTGTATCTTTCATGTGCATATAGTCTGTTTGGTGAAATACATTTGGAAGAAGGGGAAATATTAAATGCATAGCCTATGAACAAGAAAAGTGGTCCAATATATTACTTTTCTTTTCTATTGCAGTATCATGTATTAGAGAAGTTGGAAGGGATTTCTTCTGAGACGATGTTGTTGTTGTGGAGCATGAAGGAGAGGCACAATTGTAATTCACAATACAAGATCTACTTTGACACACTGCCAGAAGAATTTCATACTGGTACTCAGATTTCTGGTTGCATGCTTTACCTATGAAATTTATTTTGTAATTTTGTGCAACTACAAAGTTCATCTTATGTGAAATTGCATTTGGATTTTAGTTTTCTTTTTGCGAATTTAAATTTTCCTTTAAGTAGATAGTAATAAAGAATTATTTGGGGGAGATTCCACAGTAATATTTTCTTGTCTATTTTAATTTGTAAATAAAGAGGTATTTAGTGTAAGACCATATAAAATAATTGTGTATTTGGTGTATCAGGGGACTAATGATTTGTAAAGTCTGATATGATTACAATGATTTATTTGTTTTAATTTGTCTCTTTTTTCTTAATCTGTCTTCCCCTTATATGCTGCAGGGTTGAGTTTTGGAGTTGATGCGATAATGGCTTTGGATGGAACCTTGCTGTTGGAGGAGATAATGCAAGCAAAAGAGGTTATTAGACCTTCCAATATACTGTTTATAGATTAACTTGTTTGACATTTAGGCTCACTTTCTTTCACATGCATATACGGGTGGTTATTTGGTCCGTGTCGCCCTGCCCCTATAAGAATGGGTTTAGACACTCCTAAATGGGATTGGGGAAGAAACAGGGAAGAGGTTATACAACCCACGGGCTAAGGCAAGTTCAGGGTGAGGATGATATTATGGGCGCTCCAATGAGCCCTTCCCCAATAAAAATCACCTTATTTATTATACAATCTTAAAATGCCATTACATATAATCTACTCATCTCCCATCCAACCTCATACACTCTGCACTGAAATTTGGTAATCTAGTGATTGTACTCCTAATATACTCTTCTTCTGTAAGATTGTTGTCTGTTAGCATCTTGGGGAATGTTGAAGTTCACATTCTTGTGGATTGTTGTCTGATAATGTTTCTTGTCTGTTGGCTTTCCAATTTATAAAGTAGGACTTGATTTATTTGTACCTGATATTGAATTACTCTCTATGTCACTTTAACCAATTCTCTTTAAGATAGAATGCTCCCCAATAACAAACCTACAATGAGAAAAAGATCTGACCCAATCTGATTGCTCTCACCCCAACCTTATGAGGGTTAAATGGGTTTTGTGAGGAACAAGGCTGACATGTCATTTCCAATTAGCTGAGCGGAACATGGAGATGCCCAAATCAGGTATAGGGGCTAACTTTGGGAGGGATTCTTGAAAGATGGGAAGGGATGGCATTATGGAGCCTCCAGCCAATACCTTTCCAATTGCCATTTCCACATAATTCTATTGGTGTCTGATGGTAGGTCCACATAACTGCAATGTGTGAAATTGATTGAAAGAAATGTGGACAAACCAAACCAACCCCTTTTGAGGAAACTAACATTTAGAAATGAAAAGGATGTTTCTGTTTATGTAATATCAAAGTTATAATCTCTTTGCCACCATGCATCAATTTCCTTGTGCTCTTTTAGTTGTTATTTGATCCTAATTAAATCTGTAATGGGGAAGCCTACAGTCCTTGAGAAGAAATTGATGATGTATAGACATTGAAATATTCGATCTCTCACTTTCGTGTACATTAAAAATGGAATCCTGTATCTGCATCCCTTATGTTTCTTTTTTCAAGTTCCTGATCTCATTCCTCTATATTGACTTTATTCAAAGGAAAAGATCCCTGCTGATTAAAAATTAAGCATCTAAGTCGTTTTCTTGTCACAGCATTTGCGTACTCAATATGATGAACTTTTCCCTGCACTGTGCAATGAGCATCCTGGTATCTTTCCACCTTATTTTTACACATGGGAGCAATACTTGTGGGCATGTGAACTGTGGTACTCAAATGGCATGAAAATCTTGTTTGCTGATGGAAAGCTAAGGACATGCTTGATTCCTATTGCTGGCTTTTTGAACCATTCGGTATGTCACCCTTTCTTTTTCCCCCCTACATTTTATGTCCTGAACTCCTGATGGTTAATTAACTCAAAGTTTTAAAATATAGTTACATTCACTGCTTAGTAACTTAAGGTATTTGAAGTTGGAAACTAAAGTCTAAATCACATGGACATGCACCCTCAGCTACACTGCAGCTTTTTCCGATATATATCTTATCCTAGGGCCCACCATTTAGCCGCTCCCAGTTGGTTGATATCCTTAGCAAGAATCACTACCAACAATTGATCATAACTATCTGCTCAATATACTTTTATGAATTGGTTGCCACATCCCAAAACAGATAGTTTAATATTTAAAACACTAAAATGTCATCAGGACAATAATAACTTTGTGTTATCTACTTTTGTGACTGCCATTTTTTGGTTGAAATAAAAAGTGTTTGTAATGGTTCATATGTCTTATTCAACAAATATTTGGAATTGTTCTTGTCAACGTGATATCCCATCATGCTTCTGTTTTAATTCTTATCACAGCTATACCCCCACATAGTGCACTATGGCAGAGTGGATTCTGAAACAAATACCTTGAAATTCCGTCTATCAAGACCATGCAATGCAGGACAAGAATGCTGCCTTAGTTATGGAAACTTCTCTAGTTCCCATCTAGTTACCTTCTATGGCTTTTTACCACAAGGACACAACCCATATGATGTCCTTCCACTAGGTGAGTTTATTGTCTGTCACATTCCAGTTATGGATATTTTTACAAATGATGAAGCAGTACTCAAACATGACAGAGTCCTGATATATCGTCAGCCCATTATATCATAGTTGAAAATTTTCTGAAGACTTGTGCTCTCAGATATTAACTAATATTCTCTCATTCAGATATTGATGCTGCCCAAGATGATTCTACTGAAGGCAGCCCCATATCTGAATGGACCACTCACATGGTGCGGGGTACTTGGCTCTCAAAAAACCGCGAAAAGATTTTCTATTACGGCCTGCCATCCCCATTATTGGACTGCCTAAGGAGAGCTCAGAACCCTACGCTGCATACTAAGAAACTTGTAATTTTGTTTGCTATTATTCTTATTATAGTGGTTGACATAATCTTCATCTTCTTTCATTAGGAAGTGGTTTTAGTATAATTGTGTATGATGTTTAATTCCACCCTTTTTCATTTGGAATTCCTATTATTATTTTTAATTAGGCTTTTGTGTTAAAAAATATTTTATTAAAATTGCAGTTGCTTTCCAGTTTGGGTAGGTTAGTTTGAAATTACCTTCATGCTTTGATTTTTTATGTTGATCTAGTGTTCTCATGTGTGAAATTTTGATTTCACAGCGGCAGGAAAACTTGGAGAATGAAATTAAAATTCTTGAAAATCTTCAAGGAATGTTTAATGAGTTGATGGATAATCTTGGTGATGCAGACCTTGATGACAGGTAGAGAAGTCTCCAATCATTTATAACACAATTTCTGATTGAAGCAGAAGAAACTTTCCTTTGTTGAAATGAGGATGTATCTTCCTTTCCTTCCACGTTTTTGCAGGAAAAGCAGCAGGTGGGATGTAAAGCTGGCAGTGAAGCACAAAGATATAGAAAGAAGCATTGTCTCTTCAGTCTTAACTTCATGCCATATTGGTATCAAAGCGGTGGTGTTTGAATTGTCTACATACATGGCTGAGGACACTCGTGGATAGATGAGAGGCTCAAGGTGAATATATGTTTCAAAATTAGGAAGCCTTCTAGTTTAGACCCCTGATCAGAGGTGAGAACTTTCATACATACAGCACAATTAAGTTTCAGTGGAGTATATACCAAACTAAAGATCATAAAGCTTTGTTGGTTGCAAATTTAGGCCAGTCAATATGTCTCACAAATTGACAAAGTTTTGTCTGTCCTCATTGTTTGGTTGTGAGCCGCTTAAGCATAGAATAATATTACTTTGGTGATGGCACATTTGATTTGATTCTTTAAGCAGCAATTTTACTCCTTATTCTTCTGTTATTAGATAATTTCCCACCTCAACTAAATCTATATCTTGTGTTTTTTTCTTTAATCATAAGAAAAAAATTGTCTTTTGGTTGGCTATAAAAAAAGGTATGCACTCTGCTTAATGTGGTCATTGTATTTCTAGTCAATTTTTATTTATTGGAAGAGAAATGTTTTTTCTGTTTTTGGATGAGATAATGATGCCAGCATTTGACTTTAATCCATCAATTTGTTTAATCTGTCAAGGGCCTCAAGGCCATTTGTGATTGTAGCCAACGAATTATGACTTTATGGAGTGTGTGTGGCAGGTCATGCCTATAATCGAACTAAACATATAATTGTCCAATTGTCACATATAGATTGGTAGCAATTAATCAACTAAACTTAGAATATCTCCAACACTGAAGAGAAATTCCACTAGAAAGTAGAAACAGTAATTAATAGACTAGTAGCTACACTTAATATGATTTTGTTTACATGTTACTGCAACTAATCATATTATAGTGATATTATAGATTTATAGGGCCATCGATCTTTACCAAATCTGTTAACTAAATAATGGCTTATACATTTGAGTGGTTTCAGATTTGAATAAACAAATTACTAGTACATTATTTGGTTAGTAAAATTGAATGAGTGTAGTAGTATTCTAATTAAAAATGGTAATAGCATTTTTCTATAATAAAGACGAGAGAAATAAAAAGAATGGTAGTTAAACCGGTGGTTAAGGAGGTTGTGATATGCGAGTAGACGAAGGATGCTATTACATGTTTCTTTCCTAGTCATCAATTCCTTCATTTATTCAACATGAAGATGATGATGATTATTATTCCCTTTATAATTGCGCCGAAAATAATTAAGTCTTTTAATAATTATATCCTTCTTCTGTCCACCATTTCCACTTTAACACCCCCAATATCTTATTTTATAAATTGTGACAAGACATCTTTATTGCACCCATGCATTCAAAGATTATTCTTCCTCCTGTCTTTCCGTGAAAAGTTTGGTTATTATTATTATTATTTTAATCTTGTATAAAATTATTTTTTATGAAAATTAAAATTTATTTGATGGACGGTGAACTGGTGAAGTTGAATGTCAAACATTTGGTTGGGGAGGAAAACCAAGAAAGTAATGGAAAATTAGTAAATTGCACTTCATCATGGAACATTTAACGACCAATAACCAAATTTAACAAAAAAAAGCTTTTTAAGAGGGGTGAGAGCAATTTGGGGTGTGTGAGGGTTGTAACTTGTAAGACAATTTAATCTGAATTGTTATAGCTCAAGATCAATTTTTTCATTTAAGGTTTTTTTTTTTTTTTTTTAAGTTGGAGAAGGAAAAATCGAATTTCAGTGCATTGTGAGTAATTTTACTGTCTTTCCAACTGAGCTACTCAACAACTCTCGTTTAAAAATTGTTTTAAGTTAATGTCAACATATTTCTATTGAATTTTCAAAAAGAGTTACTAAGTACAATCATAATCAAATATTAAGTAGTCAAATACAATCTTTATTAACCATAATTGTTTTTGTTTTTTTTTTCTTAAGTTTGATAGTTGTAATCAATAACCATTAGTCTATTGGATGATATACGTTTTTTATAAAAAAATGTCTTGATTTCAAATCTCATAAATGAGAGTTGTTCAAATTATAAAATTTACATTAACGATCAGCTACAAAAATTTATGGTGTTAAGTGTTAATTGTTTTTCTTTTCTTCTAAGATTTAATTAAGAGCATTCCTAAAAAATGTGTCAAAATATGAAAATATTGATCAAAAGGGATGGGAGATAATGTGACTCATCACCCATTTCATTTGTTGGATGTCTAGCTGGCAAGATCCCAATAAGAAGCACATTGGCTGTGCCTGCCCAAGTGGGCTGCCCGGCTGCCCGCCACCTTACTTTGTCCAATTGTCATTGACCTCTCTCCAACCGCCGACGCCTTCTTTTACCATCTTCCTAACTTTTCTTGTCTGAATCACAAAAACCAACCTTATATCCTGTCAACCAATAGCAAATCCAGATACTTTAAAAAAGGAGCTCCTAGTCTTTTGGGCAATGCAACTGTTCCACGTGTCCAAATTCTCATTGGTTATTTACTTCATACTATTTTCAGAGTTGCCGCAGCTGATTGTAACTCTTATTTTCCTTATTTAAAAAAAATAAAAAAATAAAAAAGGAAAAAAAAGAAAACAAAAGCACATACAGAGTAACAGTCTAACAGAGCATAGAATTGGAGTGAGATAAAAGAGAGAAGAGAAAGAGAATTGCTTTTACGTCTCCTTCTCTCTCTCTCTGAGCTTTGTTTCTTTCTTTCTCTTCCTTCTATGCTTCTTCTTAGCAAAGAAGAGAGGGAAGGGCAGGAGTGAAACAACCAACAACCACCCGTCCGAGCAACGAATATATACATTTTTCTGATAAATTTTGAAGCCTTTGTTGGCTTTAACTGCTATTAAGGCTCGGACGGGAACTGGGTTTCGTTGCTTTTGATTTTTTGTTTGTGGGTTTTTGGTGTTGGTCAAGATGATGGTGGCAAACACTTTTGATCTTTGGAAAAAAGACGTCTTCTTTCCTGCAGCTGAGGAGGTGCAAGAATCAGCTGATATGTATGTTCCCTTTTGCTTTTGGTTGGGTTTGATCATGTGGGCTTCGTCTGTTTTATTTGGTTCTGTGTTTTTTTTTTTTTTGGCCTTAATTGGTTTCTGTGTTTATTTGGACTTTGTTATTGGAAGTTGGAGTTGAGTGTGTTGAATTTTGTGTTTTTATGGGATTTGCTGAAGTGAATATGGATTTGTTTTGAGTTGTATCTCAGATAGTGTTTCAGAGTGTATAATTGCTGGAGATGTTTCAATTGCGTGGTTGTGCTGCTGGTTTTGAGAATTAATTCATTGGGGGATTATTGGGTTCTGATCTTTTCCAAGTTTTGATTATATGGCTGATGTTTAATTTGGGTTGAATTTTCAATTTCTAGATATGTTTATGATAAGTGTGTCCTCATGGGGCTCTAAATGATCATTTGTTTACAATATACAAGGTTTTGCCTTGTTTACGATATTCAAAATTTGTGCGTTTGCACTATAGTATATTTGTGCGTTGGTGATACTTTAGCCTTTGTTTTGGATGCTAAGGAGAAATTTCCCAACTGTCTGGGATTGAAAAAGATAATAAGTGGACCCTAATCTTGTTTTTGGCTCCAATGATGGAAGGGAAGTGCACTCATGATGTTGGATGACTTTGTGAGTCAGTCATGTTTGGTATTGGTAAGGTGTCACTAACTGCACAATTAAGATGATGATAGACCAACCTATATCCCAGGAGTAGGTGAATGAAAATTAAAAGGTCAGAGGCCAAAAGAAAAGGGCCACTTTCTTCCACTTTCACAAAAATTTGAGTTGTTATTTGACAGATTGTCAACTCCTATTGCTCAGCAATCAATGATCATAGGGATTAGGTGGTACTTTTCCCTCTGTAATTTTGCAAACATTGGAGGAAGCCTATTGTCATTTTTATTTTTCTTGGAAAGTATTATTTCAGTGATATTCATTTCTGTTTAGAATGTTCAACAAAATTGGAACTAGATTTAATTTTTCCTTTGTTCCTTTTTTATTTATTTTTGGTTTTTCAGAATGGAATCCACATACAGGGCATGGGTTCAACAGAGGAGAGAAAGGCTAGCACCAGAAGATTTGGATGAGCTCTGTAGGGAGCTGCAAACTGCTTTAGGTACTGCCAAATGGCAGGTAGGTTTCTTGTCTCTGATTAGCTATCTATTCCTTTTTCACTCCCGTTCAGTCACTGTATAAAATTATTATGAGAATTTGTGAGTGATCAATACTATCCAGTTGATTGCTGAGAAAGTTGAACAAAGAAGGAAAATGTGGACTTAGATAAGTTTTCTGTCAAAAATGCATCTCAGCTTTAAACATTGTTTAATCTTTTTTTTTTCCCCTTCTAAGATGGGGATATATTTGCTTTCTTTAATGTCAATCTCTTTTGGAATTCAATTTCCTGATTTGTGTTTTCTTACTATAGATATTGTCACTAATTAAAATCACAGAAACTCGGTTTATGTTTTTGTCTGTAAGTGGTTTAACTGGCATTATTCTTTTGCTTATAGTAATTCTGTGCTTTTGATTTAGTTGGAAGAGTTTGAGAAAGCTGTGAGGTTGAGCTATGGACAACGTGGCAATGACCATACAGCAGCAAGACATAGACAATTTATTGCTGCCATTGAAAACCAAATTTCCCATGTTGAAAAAGCATTAAGGGAATCGTTTAGTGTGGAAGGAAAGCAACCCCTTCGATGGGTACGCCTGGATGAAGAAGAAAGTGATGATTTCGCTGCATTTCTCTCTGGGACATCCCAAAGTATGCAAAGTGCCAAAAATGAAGTAGAACTTGGATCTTCTGTGAAATGCTCAGAGGAAAATTATATCAGAAGAAAAGATGTGGACCTTAAATCTAATGTTGCCTGCAATAGAAACATTCCTGATGAAATAAAGGGTGTTAAAGATGTTGTTACTATATGTAAGGATCCGAATTTTGTCATGGAACTAAAAGGGAAAGAAATCCCAGGAATGAGGGATGATATAATATATGATGCAGATAGAACAACTAATACAAGGAAGATATGGAATTCACCAAATTTTGGTGATTTTAGGATTGTAATAGCTGATGAAGCTGACCAGAGAAAAAAACTAATTCCGGGCTTGGAGGACACACCCAAAGAAAAAGGGTCCAAGCTTGTCTTCTGGAAGCAAAGGTGTGGGGAATTGCATCAGGCAAAGGGAGCAGTTACTTTGTTCAACCAGGTCAGATTATTACATATATGAAAGGCAAGAGTTGATTATAACATTTGATGAAAAGGAAGTATATCTGACATTATTACATGTGCAAAGAGAGAAAAGAATAAGCATGGATTCTGATATTTTATTCATTCTATGTCCTCTTTTTTCATTCAGTTGATAGATTACAATCTTTTATTAATTTCCTAGCAGATCTTATAAATTGTGTCTTCTGCAGCTTTTTGGTCGGGCTGGTGCATCTCAGAAGCAATTGCAAAGTCCACCGAAGCAATGGCAAAGTCCACTACGCTTAAATTATGGTTGTTCTGTCCAAGTGACCCTCGCTTTAATGCTCACTGTTTTTCTGCTTGGTAAGCTATTGATTCACTTGAACTTCAAACATTCAGTCACCAAGGTGTCATATACCGTATACTAAACTGAAAATGGTCTTCAATATTTCAAAATCTCTTTGATCAATTGCTCCAAAATATAACCCTCTCAGGCAGCATGGCATATTAAAATGAAATAGTAGAGGATATTAGCTGTAGACTATCTGTCAGTAAACAATTTTAGAAATTTTAATTTGTTACATGTATGTACGACTTAGCTGGTTGTTTTCACGTTTTAAATACATGAAACTTCTTTCCTTAAAAAAAAAAAATGTAGCTTTAAGTTCCAAACAGACTACATCCTTTGTATTTATGATATGATTGCAGTATAACTGTTTGGGGATTAATGTATCTGCTGGCAGCATTTGTAGGAAAGCTTTTTAACAGCCACCAGAATATTACTTCTGGTCTTACGGCTTGTGCTGAGCAAATAATAAGATAATAATGTGTCTGGCTGCTTTTGCAATTAACAATCACATCATGCTGCTTTGCTTCACTTCCACTCTTCCATTTTTGTATTATGTATTACCACTATTGTTTGATTATTGAGTCATAGAGGATCTGGGCTAAAAATTATTTAGACATAATTAATTGGAAGTGTTAAATAGTTTTGGTTCTATAATACTATGCTTATGAAGGATTTTCTCTGTGCAGTGCCGTTTGTATTTTATTCAAGTTGAGATAAAGTGGTATATACACCGCACCTGATCAGGATGAAAATTGAAAGGTAAATCTATTGCTTTCACACATATTTTATCTTGTAAATTCTGAAATTCTTAAAAGTGAAGTGAATGCCAGAATTCAGTTGTATGTCAAAAGAAAACATTTTGGGGGAGAGATGCTTTCAACAGAATTCACAGTCAAGAAAACAATGTCTGCTCTTGTTTTTCTTTTCTGTTTTCCCCCCCCCCCTCCCCCNACAAAGTGAGCATTTATGAAGAGTTTTTCTTTCCTTTGAAGGCAATGGTTTGGGAAGTTGTTCACAAGAATAAAGTGTATCCTAATTTAACCAGTACTTTATTTCATGTGGGTGGATAACCTTGGTCCCATTTAGCCTTTGCTAACAAGTAATTGGTAAATTATCTAACTAAAGAGGTCTTATCTCATAATTCAAATGCCTCATCCCACAAATGTTGTAACTAATAAAAAACCTTAGTTGGAATGATGTGGAACTCAAGTTAGTTAAGTAATATTTGCATGTGTTTATCTTCAGGTATTGGAGCTGTTTCTAAGGTGACAAGAAGTCTGAAAAGGGAATGCTTGTGATTAACGTATCCCCGGTTGTTTTCAGGGCTTTGGAATAGGCCAAGCTACCGGCAACAGGAACAAGGTAGAGATCGTTTTAGGTTTCCTGATGCCATTAAATGTAAATGCATTCGGGTAGTTTCTATACATCAGAAGAATATTGAAAGTGTAGACAATCCACAATCCCATTAAGCTTTAAACTTCAATTATGATATGACATTATAGTGTATGATGTCAATCATGACATGGTTGGGGGCCAACATTCATGTCCAAGATTTGTACTATGCATTGTTTTAACTTGTAAAGTCCTTTTTTGGGGGTGCCTTTGTTGACTAAATGCAAGGAATGAGCACAATAAATAAAACAAATTCAAAGTCACGCTATTCACGCGAATGACGATTGGATTCAGTCATTTTCTAATTGTGGATTATTGGTGAGAGAGGAATAGTGGAATATTCGTGCATGACTTCAAAGTTGAAACAAGATTATTGATTAACTTATGGAAAACAATTTAAATTCAACTCTTTTTCTAATTTTCTTCTCAACTCACGTATGATATTAAGATATTCATGTGAAACTCATGGTTGAAAAAATCAATAATAGAGGGGGAAAGTTTTATAAAATAATCAATTTTAATGACGCGCCCGTTATTTTGATATATGTTTTAAAAAGTTGAGTTTTTAACTCTTTAGAATTTTTAGACCGAATTACCCCTCATATAAATGCATACACTTAACCAGGTCGACTCTAATACCGACTTTTTTCAACCTTAAACTCTCGTATATGCACAACTATCTTCTCGACTCTAATTACAATCTTTTTGACTTATTAAGTTGGTTGGTGAGTTGGTCGGCAGTCATTCACCAAAAAAGAAATTGTAAACTTTTTAAAATAAGGATCTAAATTTTAAACGATTAATTGATCATTTTAATGAATTGTTCCAATGGAGTTCCATAGTATCTTTATGAACTTGCACTTGTCCCAAACGAAAAAAAACCCTCAAACTGTGACAAAAGTTATGAAAAAAATAAGGCTCAAGTTTAAAATAAACACTCAAATTATGAGATGAATTTCATTTGGATTCACGAATTAAAAATATTTAAAAACCAATCACAAATTAATATTTAAATTGAAAGTGTTGGAGTTAAATGTTAGTGTGGTTAACCATGACGCAATAGTGGCTCGCTTAATGACCTATTAATGAATTGGATCATCTTTTAACTCTAGTGTTGATAATATTTTTGAGGTGGGAAGTACTAGTGATTTAGTTTAAAAATAATGAAGGGGACATGTGCTCTGATGAGAATGATGATGGAGATAATGTTATTAAACCTACCGCATCATGAGTAACCATGTTGGCATTTAACCCTAATAGTAACAGCTTACCACGTAGAAGTGAATTTTTTAATTTAGATGTTAATTTGTGAATGTTCTTAAAATATTTTTTAATTTATGGACCCAAATGAAATTCACATCATGATTGAGTGTTTCTTTTGAACTTGAGGCATAAAAAAAAAAAAAAATACATAACTCTCATTTGCTATCTTCTCCAAAAACTATTTTTTGTTTTTTGCCCTTAGAAATTTATGGATGAAATAAGAAAAATTTGGAAAACTAATCTAAATTAAAGTCAATTTTTAAATGAAATACCAAAGTCTATGTCCCGCCCTTTTCCACACTTAAGCTGCGATCGCACACAAGCCAAACCAGCAATCACACATTACCACCCAGTAATCACACATTCGCATTCGAGTGTTCACCCAAAAAAGGTAGTCCCAAATTCGCAATCGACGAATCGAAGCAATCAATGCCACTGACCCCAGAAAAGCTACTCCAGCATCCTCTCACCACCCAGAAACTAACGCTGGGCTGCCCAGTCCTCGACCGTTGCCTCCACGGCGGCATCCCCTGCAACTCCGTGACGGAACTCGTCGCCGAGAGCAGTTGCGGCAAGACCCAATTCTGCCTCCAACTCACCCTCTCCGCCCAGCTCCCGCCCTCCCTCGGCGGCCTCTCCGCCTCCTCCCTCTACCTCCACACCGAATTCCCTTTCCCCATTCGCCGCCTCCACCAACTCTCCCTCTCCTTCCGCGCATCACACCCTCACCACCTTATAACCATTGACCCCATTGAGCACATATACGTTCAGGCTGTACACGATGCACGCCAACTGTTCGATATAATGCCCAAGATAGAGTCCTTTGTTGCCAGCTCGAGGACCCGTTTGCCTGTTAAGTTAATTGTGATTGATTCCATTGCGGCGCTGTTTCGGTCTGAATTTGACAACACCCCTTTGGATCTTAAGCGGAGGTCGTCGCTGTTTTTCAAGATTTCAGGGAAATTGAAGGCGTTGGCGAAGAGGTTCGGGTTGGCGGTGGTGGTGACGAACCAGGTGGTTGATGTTATGGGGGCGAGTGAGGGGATAAATGGGCTGAGAGTTGGCAACTTGGGCTCCATGCATTCGTCGGGAAGACGGGTTTGTCCTGCTTTGGGACTGGCTTGGGCGAATTGCGTCAATTCGAGGTTGTTCTTGTCGAGAAATGAGGAGGTTGTTGGGGAAGAGAATGGCTTGGAAGATCATCTGCGTAGTAGTAGGCGAACAAAGAGGCAACTTGATGTTGTTTTTGCGCCTCATTTGCCTCAATCATCATGTGAGTTCGTTATCACAAAACAAGGGGTGTTTGGAGTTGACAGATAACAAATAACAAAATGTGTAACAAATTATGAAGCTTTTGTTCGCTTTATGGCTCGGATGGGAACTCGGTTTCGTTGCTTTTGATTTTTTTTTTTTTTGTGGGTTTTTGGTGTTGGTCAAGATGATGGTGGCAAACAGTTTTGATCTTTGGAAAGAGACTTCTTTCCTACTGCTGAGGAGGTGGCGAGGTGCAAGAATCAGCTAATATGTATGTTCCCTTTTGCTTTTGATTGGGTTTGATCATGTGGGTTTCAGCTGGCTTTAATTGGTTTCTTTGTTTGTTTGGACTTTACTATTGGAATTTGGAGTTGGGTATGTTGAATTGTGTATTTATGGGATTTGCTGAAGTATGTATGAATTGTTTTCAGTGTGTCTCAGATAGTGCTTCTAAAGTATATAATTTGATCGAGATTTTTTCGATTGCTTGGTTATGCTGCTGGTTTTGAGCATTAATTCATTGGGGGGATTGTTGAGTTCTGGTCTTTTTAGGTTCTATACTTCTATCCCATCCCCATTTTACCTCTTTTAAAATTTTTAATTATACGGCTGATGTTTATAGCAGAATCATGCTATGTAGCGTGTTGTTAAGACTTTATCCTTCGTTTTGGATGCTAAGGTAAAATTCCCCAACTGTCTGGGATGGAAAAGATAATAATTGGTAATCTCATTTTGGCTTGAAAGATGGAAGAGAAGTACACTTGTAAAAATGGATGACTTTGTGAGTGAGTCATTTTTAGTATTGGTAAGGTGTCGCTAATTGCGAAATTAAGATGATAGACAGCCCTCTATCCCAGGAGTAGGTGGATGAAAATTGATCACTTTCTTCTTGTTTTTCTTGGTGGACACCTTTCAATTTTTGATACCTACTCCTGGGATAGAGGGCGGTCTGTCATCATCCTAATTTTGAAATTAGAGACACCTTACCAATACTAAACATAAAGGTCACTTTTTTCCAGGCCAAAAGAAAAAGGCCGCTTTCTTCCACTATCACAGAAATTTGAGTTGTTATTCAACAGATTGTCAGCTCTTCATGTTCAGCAATCAATGATCATAGAGATTAGGTGGTACTTTTCCCTCTAAGTTTTTGCAAAGATTGGGAGCCTATTCTCATCTTCCAGTTACTTAGAAAGTATCATTCAGTGATATATTTGCTGTCTAGAATGTTCAATAAATTGGAACTAGATATAATTTTTCCTTTTTTTTTTCACGTATGGTTTTTCAGAACAGAATCCACATACAGGGAACAGGTTAGAGAGAAGAGAGAAAATCTAGCACCAGAAGATTTGAATGAGCTCAGTAGAGAACTGCAAACTGCTTTAGGTACTGCCAAAGCTTAGAGGAAAATCATATTAGAAGAAAATGTTAAAGATGTTATTACTGTATGTAAGGATCCGAATTTTGTCATAGAAGTTAAAGGGAAAGAAATCCCAGGAATGAGAGATGATATAATTTCTCATGCAGATAGAACAACTAATACATGGAAGACATGGAGTTCACCAGATTTTGGTGATTTGAGGATTGTAAGAGCTGATGAAGCTGACCAGAGAAAAACACTAATTTCGGGTTTTGAGGGCACCCAAAGAAAAAGGTCCAAACTTGTCTTCTGGAAGCAAAGGTGTGGGGAGTTGCATCAGGCAAAGGGAGCAGTTACTTTGTTCGACCAGGTCAGATTATTACATATTTGAAAGGCAAGAGTTTAGTGTAACGTTTGATGAAAAGGCAGTATATCTGGCATTATTACATATGCAAAGAGAAAGAAAAGAACAAGCATGGATTCCGATTTTCTATCCATTCTCTCTCCCCTGCTTTCATTCAATTGATAGATTATGATCATTTGTTAATTTCCAAGCAAAAATTTATAAATTGTCTCTTCTGCAGCTATTTGGTCGGGCTGGTGCATCTCAGAAGCAATGGAGAAGTCCACTATGCTTACATTATGGTTGTTCTCTTCAATCACCAAGGAGTCATATATCGTATGCTGAACTGAACTGCTTTGGGACTGGCTTGGGCAGATTGTGTGAATTCGAGGTTGTTCTTGTCGAGAAGAGGAGGTTGTTGGCAAAGACAATGGCTTGGAAGATCATCTGTGTAGTAGGCAAACAAAGAGGTGACTTGATGCTATTTTTTGAGAAATTCTGTATTAATTAGTGTTTGGCTTGAGGTGACATTGATACTTCGAACAAACTTTAAGGGTGACATTGAAACTTTGAATTAACTTTGAGGGTGACAATGAAAGGTTTTGAACAATAGGTACCAAAAATTTGGTGTATATTTGAGGAGTGCAAAATGAAATTAACCTTTATGATTAATGTCTTTATATATTATAGTTTCTGTGTGTATTCAGCCCGCATATATGGCCAATTCAAGAGTGGATGTTTGAACAGCGCATATTGTGATATAACACATTTTGGTTGATCGACATTATGCTTCATGGATCGGCATGTGTTAATTTGTTATATAGAAAGGGATCGCATGGATCTTATTTTGTTATTTACGTCTCCTAGGACCTATGAATTCACCTCGAGGGAATGTCACGTTTTGCACAATACAAACCAACGCGCCTAGGAGGAGCTCTGAGGGTTGGTAAGGGTCAAGAGATAGAGGACCAGATATGAAGGATCCCTTTGAATAAGGTATGCTCGTGTATTCCTTCCACACATTCAAAAGAGTATGGATAACATTAGTTTTGTAGTTGTTCACATTCCATGGTTTTCCGTCATGCTTCTAATGAGGTATACAAGAGTCTACCTTATCGACAATGGACATACATTCCAAAGCATACACCTTAAAACCAACTCACTTAGCAATTGCATTTATATCTTCTACTGTTTACTTGAACTTTGCCTTTTTTGTGCTAAATAGATTAGACCTTCGACAATCTATAAATTGAGTCAATCTATTGACCGAAATCGATCTATAATTGAGTCAATTTTTTGACCGAAATCTCAAATTTCTCTGTTTAATGGCCTAAATATTGAAAGCACCGTATTAAGTAATACTGTAAGTCACCATAATTCAATGCCATGCACATGCTATTCTTGGTTATGACCTATGCCTCTCCTTAAGTGTACATAAACATTCGGATGCATTTTGTCCCACTTATTAATTGTTTTCTTTCCAACTAGAAGTCCTGCAATCACAGAGATTATGTGACATGCATAACCTTGAGGCATTGACAATGATTATGTGACATGCATTATGACATCCATACCAACAATACCAATTTAATTTAAAGCATATAAACACATTTACAACAATTTGCAAATATTTAGTTGTCTACTAATCTGTCAGAAAAGTAGATGTAAGCAGTACCTATATGAACACATACACAAAATTAAAGATAAAAGGAAAAGAAAAAGAAAGATGGAAAGGCAAAAAAGAGAAGGCCTCTGCTTTTACCTAAAAGCAACTCCATGAGGACCATGACAATCAAATATTCAACAACATCCACACTCAATTTCATATTTTAGCCCCTACAAAGTAAAAATCCTAGCTCCTCTCCTGTGGAGGAGGGAGGAGCTGGTCACCTCTCTCTAGCTAGCACACAGACCCTCTCCTTCCTTGCTGGAGCCACCGGCACACCATTCTAGCACTGGCCATCATCTCTCTCTCTCTCTCTCTCTCTCTCTCTCTCTCTCTCTCTCTCTCTCTCTCTCTATGACACTTTTCTCTTTGACTTGAAGCCACCACAAAGCGTGAGGTGCCAACAGGGCCTTCCCTGAGTGGAGGCAAGTACGCGGTTGTCATGGCCCCCAAGATTTTATAGGCCGCTTATATAATATGTTAGGCTGATAAACTCAACTGATATAAAAATAATTTTCAAACTCTAATTTGTGCGTACTGAACAAAAAATAACATAAATGTACATAAAGAACAATGACTTCATTTTTATGGTTTGGCTCGAATGCCCTAAATTTCATGATCCTTGACAACGATTCAACATGGAAGGGAGGGTTGGTGCTCGTGAAGGTGGCCTCCTTGGCTCCTGAGGCCTACTATATAGTCGGAAAGTGTGACCCAAAACCCAATTTGGGCACCAAATGGGTCACAACACGCCACTATGGGCGAGAAAGTGTAACCAAAAGCCCCTAAGACCCAAAGTGTGACCTAGATAAGGGTCACATTGAAACCTATTTGTGGTGAAACCCAAAATGTGTTGGCACACCACGTGAAGAGAAAAGGAGGAGAGAGAAGTCGGCTGACACCACTGCATGATCGGGCCCCGCAAATCGGTTGAAGTTGACCACTCCCTAGCGCGCGTGTGTGAGGCACGAACGACTTTCCTTATTTGACCGCTGGTGGATCAATGACTTTGGTTGATCTAAAATGGCTCTTGATTGTTTTTTTTTTAAATGAGGCGCTCAGATGATTGGACCGTTGGAAATCAACGGCTCAGATCGCTCCCAAAATTTTTTTTAAAACAAAAACTCATAAAAATAGTAGAAAAATCTCAAAAAATTCTAAATTTTTTTAAAAAAATCCACATCCTCTTCGATGGCCATATTCCCCAAAATTATATATATATATATCTCATACATCATTTATAGTTTTTCTCACAAATTTTAATCTTCATAATATATTTAATATTGACCTTATTTTAAAGATCTCATTAAAATAAAATCAACGATATAATTTTTATAAATATTTGAGTTATAAATTATATATTAAATATCACTTAATAAATATTAATTATATTTTAAATAAGTATAAAATAACTCAAAATGAGTCCGAACACTATTTGAGACTCAAAATGGGTATGGATCACAAAAATGGGCAGTGTTGTCAAAAACAAAAAAAAATGTTAAAATGTTGGGTGTTTATAGTATGAGTGCCCTAAGAAAACAAAAAAGAGTAATGATGGGCCAACCCCTTCCTCATTCTGATCCATGTGAGGCTTGTTACATTCATTTTGGCCCATAACCACCTTCCCCACTCATCTATTCCGAGTCTTCCACCGGAGTCTCACCGAGTCATCTCTCTCAGTCTCTCTCTCTGTCTTCCTGCAACGAGGCCTTCAACCATTTCTAACCCAAACCCTGAATCCGATCCGATCCAATCCGAATTTGATCCAATTCCACCATGTCGTGCTTAGCCCTCTCTCTCCAACCCGCCAACGGATCCGACATCCTGCTCCAAACCCGGGAATGGTTCCCACCCGCCCGAGCCCTCGTCGCCGTCTCCTCCTTCCGCCAAACCCGCCTCGCCTTCGCCGCCACCAAACACCAACAACAACAACAACAACTCCACCAAAACAACAACAAAGACCACGCTGACGTCACCGCTGACGCCACCGCCGACTCCATCGCCTCCCTCGGCGATGACCCCCTCGCCGCCTCGAGCGGCCAGCTTATCGTCGGCGTGGAGAGCAAGTACCGAGTGGTGTACCGCCTCGTGAACTCCATCTACGTCCTCGGCGTCACCACCGCCGACCACGACAACTCCGTCAACGTCTTCGAGTGCATCCACATCGTCAACCAGGCCGTCAGCGTCGTCGTCACGGCCTGCCGCGGTGTCGACGTCACCCCCGAGAAGCTCGCTCGCAAGTACGCCGAGATCTACATGGCCCTCGACATCGTCCTCCGCGGCGTGAGCAACATCCGCCTCGCCGCCATGCTCTCCTCCATGCACGCCGACGGCATTGCCAAGATGGTGCACTCGGCGCTCGACACCGAGAACAAGATCCGCGGCGCCGACGGCTGGAAGGGGATCGAGGTGCATTCCCTCGAGCATGAGGCGGGCATCGAGGCCTTCAACAATGTGCAGTTCGAAATGCCGCCTGAGACCATTGCCGCGGGGGACGAGGTGGCGGCGAGCTTGGCTCCGGTGGTGCAGAGCGAGGAGAAGGACCAGAAGCAAGACAATGTGGAAGAGAATCAAGCGGAGAGAGACCCATTTGCGGCGAGCGAGAAGATTAACCAACCCGAAGAATTGGTGGGTGGGTTCAAGAAGAATAAGGATCCTTCGGCGACGGATTTGACATTGGCATTGGCGACACTTGAAGTGACCACATTGCCCCCAGCGGAGGCGACCCAGTCCACCCATATTGCTGTGGAAGGGTTTGAAGGGGAGTATGGTGGAATTGAGTTTGGGAATGAGCAGGCTTCTCTAGGTGAGACTTTTGAAGGGGTTAGTGGGGCTAGTGTGGCTTGGGGTGGTGGGTTGGATGCTTCTGAGTTTATTGGCACAAAGAAGGTTGCCAAGCAACAAGGGCTTGGTGGGCTTGAATTGTTGCAGACTGGCCCGGATGCCCCGAAAACTGCTGAGGCAGCTGCGAGTGGTGCAGCAGCAGGTACTCCTCTTGACAACCTTGTAGGAAAAACTGAAATGAAGGGTCCTGAGATGCACATTGTGGAAGAGATCAGTGCTGAGTTTAGAGAATCATTGCTTGCTAGAGTAGGATTAAAGGGTGTTGTTTATCTGAAAACTTTGCCAACCAAAACTAGTGGTGAGAAAGAAACTGAGTTTTCGTTCCGTGTTGAGGGAACTAGCCTGGTTAAGAGGTTTACTATGCAGAATTCTCGAGTTAGTAGTCTAGGCAATGGGATGTTTCACGTGAGGACTGCAGCCTCTGATGAGCCTTTACCCATTTTGAAGTATAGTGTGCTGCCTAGGTTGACGCCATTGCCCTTGAGGGTTCGTCTTGTACAACGTCATACAGGGAGCTTACTTTCTGTGATGATACAATATGTGTCAAACCCTGAGTTGCCAGCACCTTTGAAGGATGTAACATTTGTTGTAAAACTCCCTGCTGATCCTACATTGTTGAAGGTGTCACCAAAAGCTGTATTAAATAGGTCTGAGAGAGAACTGAAATGGCATGTCCCTGAGATTCCATTGAAGGGAACCCCTGGTCGGTTGAGGGCGAGGATGCCTGTGGATTCTAATGAAGGAGATGGTGGTGAGGATATTGAGGCTGTTGCTTATGTGAAATTTTCTTGGCAAGGAACTAGTTCATTGTCTGGGGTTTGTCTGCGGCCAGCTTCTGACAGTAAGACGGACTTTTATGAGGTTAATCACAGGTATGAGAGTGGGGTATATATGTGCAATTGACCCATGATGGAATCACTGTTGCATTGTAGAGGGTTGCGTCTCCTTTTTCTTTGTTTATTTTGAGAGATGTATGTCGATTGTACGTGGTTGTAGCATTCTTTGATAATGAGCTTGTAGCCTAGATTCTTGGTCATTTGAAAGCTTTGTGCCTTTGTGTATTTGCTATTGATTTTCATGAATGGATACATAAGTTTATCTATATATGCATCTATTTCTTCTTTTTTAGTTTATTATCTTTATTATCATATGGACTTGTAGGATTTGAAACATATCAATCAAACGAACTGTGCATGGGAAAATACTTAATTAGAAGCAAAATGTTATCATGAACCTTAACAAAGATATTCTGAATAGTGGAGCAACTTAATCAGTGCTAGTAGCAAAGTTGGTGGCACATATGGTAAATAAGTTGAGAACCATATAAAGTTTGTGTCTACAGAAATACTGTTTACTTGTTATGGATGTTTTTCATGGATTTTACCTCTTTTAGTGCAATTGTGTTTATTAATTACTTTATGGCAAGGCATGTATGCCTGATGCTTTCACAAAACAATTGGCTTCCTCTTGTATTGTAATTCAAGTGACATATGGGAACTGGATGACAAAATCATATATACCTCTTTCCAAGTTCAACTTAAGTACAGGACTTGTTGATTTGTTTTAATTTTAATAAATTTTGAGCTTTCAAAGAGGAAAAGGTTAGGATGGCTCTTATGCATTTGTATGTCTTGTGTTTTCTCATAAATGACAGGTGGTTCAGTAATTTCATGATCAGGAATGAAAAGAAAAAAGAGTCGGACTTAATAGAAGTAATAATGAGATCTACAGTGAGAACTACTCAAAAACATTTCCGTTCCTTTTAAATTGACATATCACCTGTACATTTGACTGTCTCATTCGTTGTCATACTGTTTCTTTCAAATTAATGTGGTATTCACATTGCTACCCAGTGTTCTTTCATTCTTCTTCATAGGGCAAAATTAGGCCCTTTATATGATTTTCATATGTTCTGTTTCTTAGCTTTAAGGTTTTATCCTTGACACATATTCCAAATCCACCGAACCCCTAAGGCCCAGTCTTTGCCTTTTCTTTATAGTGGGGACTTTGCATACAAGTTAGATGCAGATGTGTAATGTTCAAATACCAGGAAATTGGGTGACCGCCTTTCCATAGGATGGAATGTCACAAAGTTTATATCAAATGGAATGCTTAATTACGTCACCCAATCGAAATGTTCATTCAAACTTAATTTCAACTTTACAGCACCCAAAATTCACAAAGTTTGACTTTGTAGTATTGTGTTTCGAACTGTGATAGCTCATTAGCTCTAATGTGGAAGTTTTTACGTTTCAGCAATGAAAATAGGCATTTATAAAACTATTGGTTTCCATAGCTATTCTGCTTCCTAACATATGATTTAGCTCTGATATGGATGTTAGATGAGGACCATTTAGGCTACCATTTATGCTAAATCTTCTCAAGCATCATATGTTGCAGTGAATCTCTGCTTACCGTATGGTGGATAAGTCATTGGGGTTTTTCTGATCATGACCACCTGTGCAATCTGGAGTTAAGGTTAGTTTCTGTAGAGTCTGATTCTACTGGAAGTGTGTTTTCTAAATCCTACAAATGTATATAGATAGAGGATAATAATCTTTAAATTCGTAAGAAGCCAAGATCCAAGACTATTGGAAAATATATTTGATGTCTCTTCTGTGGTTTAAATATTGTTGTTAATTTGGCTCGCATTTGAAGATTTTCTGGTTCATGGGAGATTTCCATGGTATTTTAGGATGAAGTTAGGAGTCCAAATAGGTGTTGGAAGGTTATTAATTCCTAGTGCGTTTTGGACTTCATTTTGGGCAAGTTTTGAGGTTTTCCTTGTGTATAAAGAAAACCTATTTCCTACTCAAAGTTAACTTTCTTCCTACTTTATCTAGGATTGTAATCTAAGGCCTATGGTTATAAATAGTACCTTAGGGGCTTAGAAAAACGTGGGAGAATCAGATTAGAGTGAGCAAGTCCTTAAGATTCTTGGTAGGCACACAATTTAGAATTGGTGAGATCAAGATTAGGTAATTAATCTTGGGTGAGAGATCTAGGGTTCTTGGGAAACACTTTGTGAAAGGGTGTACAAGGGATTTGAGGATTGGGTTATGTGATTTAGTCCAATTGTAATCTTAATACTTATTATTCTCATAGTGAAGAACAGAGATCTTTCCCAGGGACGTAGGCAGGAATTTTGCCGAACCTTGTAACAAATCTCGGTGTGATTGTGTGTGCTTGTTGGTTTATTATTTTTTGTTTTCTTGGCTGTGTTTGTTCTTTATCTTTCATCAAATTATTGCTTTTACACCGTGACGGTGGGAATTAGGATTTAATTCTCAAACTACATCAACAAGTGGTATCAGAGCCAGGTTTCGTGTTCATCGATCGTGGTTCCGTGTTTATCGATCGAGGGTAGTTTGTCATGGCAGCGGGAAGTAGTGGTGTTTCATCTTTTAAGGTGGAGCAATTTGATGGAAGAGGTAACTTTACTCTATGGCAAAATAGAGTGAAGGATGTCCTAGTTTCGCAAGGCGTGGCACGCGCTTTGAAGGGAAATGAAGAAGGAAAACCGGCAAAGATGACAGATGATGACTGGGAAGACTTGGAGTGCAGGTGTGTGAGCACAATTCGGCTTTATATTGCTGATAATATTATCAACAATATAGATGAAGATTCTGCCCCAGAATTGTGGAAGAAACTAGAAAAACTTTATTTAGCTCAGAAGTCTATGGCCACAAAGTTGAATTTGAAGCAGGACATATATAAGCTGAAGATGGAAGCGGGTGCAAATCTCATGGATCATATGAACGTGTTCAAAGGACTGCTGAATCAACTCGAAAGAGTTGGGTTAAAGATTGAGGAAGAAGATCGAGCCTTCTTACTTCTAACCTCACTTCCTGATACATATGACAACATAGTGGATATCTTCTTGTATGGTAAGGATACACTGAAAATGGAGGAGGTCGAGTCAACTCTCTTGTCTAGTGAAAGGAGAAAGAAAGTTGAGGATAAAGATTCCTTGTTTGTTGCTCATGGTCAAAGAGGAAGGCAAACTATTAAGGGTTCTAGTGATAATAGCAAGGCTAGATCAAAGAGTAGTGGTAAGGGCTGGCAGTGCTACAAGTGCAAAGAGTGGGGACACATAAAGAAGGAATGTTCAACTTGGAATAAGAAGGATGATCATGGCTCTACAGCTGTAGCAGACTATAATGAATCTGGAGAACTTCTCACAGTCTCTATAAGTAACACTTCTTCTCATGGTGATTGGATATTGGATTCAGGTTCTACTCACCATATATGCTCTAGGAAAGAATATTTTGAAAAGTTTCAAGAATCAAAGGGAGGATCTTTCTCTTTGCCTGACGGGTCCAAAGTTGACGTCATGGGGGTTGGAATGGTGAAGATCAAGATGTTCAATGGGGTGGAGCATACTTTGGGTGGAGTCGCTTATGTCCCAACGCTACAAAGGAATTTGATATCCTTGAGTAGGTTGGATTCCAAGGGCTACCTGGTTTTGATAGCAGGTGGAGTCATGAAAATTACTCATGGAAGCATGGTCCTAATGAAGGGAGATAAGTGTGGTGGTTTATATCGTTTGATAGGAACTCAAACCTCAATGGTTGGTTGGAAACGGAATGCACAAGAAATCAAGCGCTTGAGGAAGGTCTCGTTTGCGGGTACAGCAGAGACGGTTGTGACATGTTTCCAAGGTTCAAACGATGGTGAGAAAGGAGATCCTACTGGAGGAGGGGGTGAATCGAGGCCCCTCTTCGGTGCTAACCGGTAATTGGTTACACGATGCAGCTGCACATAGGTATTGGCCGTGGGAATCAAGGGTGGACCATAGTTTCTTGATTCGGGTTATGTGTAGTTGGTACAAGGTCAAGGCCAATGGTATTTGGTGCAAGGTAATTTGCATGATATGCTCGCCAAGGTGGAGATTGTTGTTAATTTGGTTCGCATTTGAAGATTTCCTGGTTCATGGGGGATTTCCATGGTATTCTAGGATGAAGTTAGGAGTCCAAATAGGTGTTGGAAGGTTATTAATTCCTGGTGCGTTTTGGACTTCATTTTGGGCAAGTTTTGAGGTTTTCCTTGTGTATAAAGGAAACCTATTTCCTACTCAAAGTTAACTTTCTTCCTACTTTATCTAGGATTGTAATCTAAGGCCTATGGTTATAAATAGGACCTTAAGGGCTTAGAAAAACGTGGGAGAATCAGATTAGAGTGAGCAAGTCCTTAAGATTCTTGGTAGGCACACAATTTAGAATTGGTGAGATCAAGATTAGGTAATTAATCTTGGGTGAGAGATCTAGAGTTCTTGGGAAACACTTTGTGAAAGGGTGTACAAGGGATTTGGGGATTGGGTTATGTGATTTAGTCCAATTGTAATCTTAATACTTATTATTCTCATAGTGAAGAACGGAGATCTCTCCCGGGGACGTAGGCAGGAATTTTGCCGAACCTCGTAACAAATCTCGGTGTGATTGTGTGTGCTTGTTGGTTTATTATTTTCTGTTTTCTTGGCTGTGTTTGTTTTTTATCTTTCATTGAATTATTGCTTGTACACCGTGACGGTGGGAATTAGGATTTAATTCTCAAACTACATCAACAAAATTCACATGTTGGAAGTGAACTTTGGTCACGATGGTGGTGTTATCTTTAGTATGTAGGAGAAGCTTCATTTTGCACTTCTTGGGAAGAGCATACTTTTGAGGTAAGAAGGCAATTCAGTGGATCTGTCTTTACACTTTTTGTTGATGTGCAAATCATATATCATAGAAAGTTGATAATGCTGATGGAGATGCATTAAATTTGATTTTTGTTCCTCTATAGAAGGAGCGTTCTGTTATTTGAAAAAAGTCATGTGCATCCCAGGTGAACCTCCACTGGTCATCTTTTAGGATTGAGGTTTGGTCCATGGTTTTTGACCAGATGCCGGTGTGTTAACTTTTGGAATGTTTCAATAGAATGATTCTAGATGCTACATATAGATCTTTGGGACTTAATAGATAAGAAAGGATTAGAAGATGATTCAAAGAGGCATCTTTTCTTTTGAGAACTAACAGGTGCATAAGCACTTCTCCCATGATTGAAACTGATGAGTCAAGTACCTTCACTGTGCTGTATGTTACAGGTTGTATTCTTATGAAGTTGGCTTGCTTTGTTATGCTATTTCTTTTTCTGGCTGTATTGTTATGTTGCATTCGATAATTAAGTATGTTAAGAACATACTGGGAATTCGGTAGGTAAGCTCCATTTCAATTTCCAAAAATGGATTGTATTTGTCAAAACCTGGGACTGTTGGCCATATTACAATTGGAAAATTACCTATTGACTGATTCTGGAATCATCTATTTCTTCCTGTTTCCTTTTTTTATTTGATGGAAACATGAAAAGGTACCAATCAATGCCTTACCTAGTTCTGTTGTGTATATCTTTGCCCTATCTGTTGCACCCTCTTCTCCAATGTTTCTGTTCGATGTCATACACATGTTGGATGATACTGGTTTTATCTCCCAAGCTTGTATTGTGTCATGATCTTTTGTAAGAGGAATCAATTCTAGGGCCATGAGGTACTTGCACTTACCAGACTGGGAGGGCATGAATTAGCTACTGACAAGTGGTGGGGAATTTTTGGGATCCTAGGATCATTGCTATGAGGATTTTACATGTTCAAGGGATAGTGACATTGCATACAACTTCTCTCTCACATTCCAACTCCTCACATGGTGGTCATGTAATTGGTTTCGTAAGAGGAAGGGGTGGTACCCAAGAATTTTTCGACAATAATTTGATGTGATCGGGGTTGCAGCTCAGATGGTGCCTGTCAAGTCTTGGGGTTGCTTTCAGTGATGCAGATGTAGAGTGAGGGCCAACCGACCATGCATTGATTATTTTCCTAATATATACTGCAACCAGTTACAGCCATTTCTTTTCAAGCAATGTGCCCATTTTCAAAAGGTCTTTGAAATGAGCACACTAACCACTCACTCTGAAGTAGCCCCATCCAGTCCAAGTTGAAGAAGAAATGAGATTCTTTTTCTTCTTTATCTCAATATCTTCTTATCTTCTCTTTTGTTATTTTCATTTTATGTAGTGTATAACAACTACATCAAATAATTTTTCAATTTTGTTATATTTTTACAAAAATAATTTTTAAAAAACGACCTACAAAATGAACGATTCTAATTATAAAATTATATTGCAAAACAAAAATAATAAGCGACAAGATCAGAGTAGAAATTAGCATTCCTCTCTCATCCGTGGCAAACCCCTCAAGTGAGTGGTTCCAATTCTTATAAAACTTCTCAAGCAAGACAAAATTTGTGGACACCATGGACCGACATGCATCAGAAATAACTTGAAATTGAACCAATAGGCCAATGATGTCGAAAATGATTATTGCATTATGTATATGTATGGGCAAATTACATTCATAACAAGTGGAGTTCCATCTTGTCCCGTCTTGACAACAATCCCACATGGATAGCTCCTGCTTTAAGAATACTGCAATCATATCACTTAGCAATCCAATATGAATATCTCACCAACTATATAGTCTCTTTTGGTTTATCATCATACTTTAAAAAAAATTGAAAATAGGTTTATATGAACAAAGTTTTCTTGTCCATGTTACTGCAAATTTGAACTGCACATTCAGTTATTAGTTAAGTTAATAAAGGATTCAGATTCGTAGTTTAAAATCTTATTATAGACTTTATGGCACGAAAACACTTTTGATTAATACAAATTCTTTGGTATGCATAATGGTTTACATGATATAAATTATTCATGTTCCCTTGAACAGATAGTCAACTCAATATGTTGAATCATCATAATCTGAACTATGATCAACAGGCCTTAAAATTCACAACAAGTCCACATGCCCCTTGAGGGCCTTGACAAAATTTTCAGAATGTTGGACAAAGAATTTAGACATATGCTAAGGCTTTAATGGCGAAGAAAATTGTGTACTGTATGGGGGACTTTAGACAACAGATTTTCAATGAACAAGTAGAGCAGTAGTCATTTTAACTTCAGTCCCAACTCCCACCCAATACATTGGAAAAGATGTGGTCGGTGAAATATATATTCATCTAGAAACTGGCTATCAATCTTTTTGTTTGTCTTTCGAAACTTCGAAAATCATTCATACATTAATGGCTGCTTACAAAATTCTCTACAACAGGTGAAGAATTTGTCAAATGTAAAAATAATTAACATTAATTCAGGGAGGAAGAGAAACAGCTGGGAAGGAATTTAGACTCGGGAATTTGGAAACCATGCTCTACATAATTGTTTAATTAAGCCCACTTCGCATGAGTTGAGTTCAACTCATTTTTGAATGGTTTAGCTTTAGCAGTTTAGCTAATTAATTAAGCAGATTTTTATCGAGCTTAATTAGCCATTAGAAAATTAAGAAGCTTGACCAGCATGTAAACAAACCTTTAAAAACATTTATTGAAAAATGAATACATATGTGGGAGTAAAGTGGGTTGTGCAAGTTCAACATCAAGTTACATATTATTTACTTTGCCAATGTAACATGAGGAATTTGAGGAACTTATGGGAAATTTGTCCATATTTGCTCAACTTAGTTAAATTGCATAAATTATGGTATCTTGAACCTGTGGGAAAACTTCACATGCGATCAAGTGCCGATCAATCGGCCAATTACGTTGATCAATTGACATTGGGGGTTTTTGTGCATTTTTTGTTTTAGGTTTCTTATCTCATTCTCGACATAATTAATTACTTTGAGTTGCAGAATCGGTCCCTCTTAAGTTTTGAGCGATTAATCAACAATCAAAAGTTAAAGTATTAAAAAAATCACATTAGCTGACAGATGGACATGAATGGCTTCTTAATTAGAAAATAAAGAACAAATAAATATGGATACAAATCCAATTGTGATTGGTTTCTTCCCTTTTTGGCCGGTTGAGGGCGAGGAGGGATTTGAAAACCCGATACCGTACTTTGTAGCCACGTGCTCTAATCCTCTGAGCTACAGGCCCCACCTCGTCTTCATTGGATCTGTACTCTTGAGTGTAATTTTGGTGATTATCAAGTCAGAATTAATTTTTGAGAATTAAATTTATTGGAGTTGAATTTTCTTTAATTTTTCTAGAGATCAATTTGCTATTTTGAAGTTAAAGAAAATTAGGATTAATCACTACGAGTCCGTAGGATTTTTCGAGGAATTATTTGAAGTTCCGAACTATTTTTGGTGATTTTACGAAATTTGAAGAAATTAGAAAATAGGAAAAACAAAAGAATTTGTTTTGGGAGTTGACTGGACTGACACAAGGCGACGTGTCACATGCGGTAGCTGCGTGCGCTAATGCGGACGCTGAGTGGGCGAACTCACGCCTAGCTTCGTGAGGCGTGTCACACCGGATCACCGTCTCAAATTTTAATCTCGCGCGTTGAGCTTCATTTAAGTGGTTTGATCTCAACCGTTGGTTCGAGGAGAGAGAACCGGTCAGCCAAGCGGGTCACACTGACCCGCGTGTCCTTTATTGGGCCGACCCGTGGGTCTTTTGTGTTTGTAAATGGGTATTTCGATGGGTTTTGTTGACCCAATTCGAATTTCAGCCTTATTTTGAGCATTTCTAGTGTAATTTGTCTCACATTGGAGATTTACAACTTCTTCCAACCCTCTAGTGCCTATAAATAAAGTCATTGTCCCTCATTTTCACTTACATCATCAAGTGAAGTTAGAGTTACTCACTACTTGGTTTTTTGGAAGTCTCTCTAAGAAGAGACATACCAAAAAGAAATAAACTTTATATAGTTAAAGTTTTGGAAGTGCAAGGAGAAGTCTTTAGAAGTGGAGTCTAGCTATGGAGGTCTACAATCGGTTAAGTATTTTATTATTTCTGCTTTATTTATTTATTTTTTTAGGCTTTAATTTTAGGATTTATTTATTAATTTTAGGATTTATTTTTTTCATGCTTATATAAATTAAATAAGATTTATTTATTAATTAAGCATGCCTAACCTTATTTTTGGAGACTTTTTTGTTTATTTAAGAGTAATTATCATGCTAGGATTAGCAAGTTTCAATTGTAGAGATGAAGTTGGATTAATCCAATTTATTTTGAGGATTTGTTTTGAGCTTAAGCAAATAATCAATTGGTTTGACTTTAAGATAAAAGTTGAAACTTGTGAACCCTTAAGTAAACTCTAAAGAAAAGAGTTTAATCTACTTAAGACTAGAAATGAGCGACGTGTGACTAAAGGAAATGTCATATCGTCTTCCCTTATTGTTAATCGTCCCTAACTTAGAATTTGTTTTCTTTTGTCGATTTTGTTTCTATTGGTTTACCTAGTTACCCAATTGTCGAGTTGTTAAGTGGTTAAAGTTGTCGTATTGTCTAGTTACGACGAATTTGCCAAGATAGGACTGTGCGTGAATGTGGAAAGCTTATGGAAAAGAATACTTGAAGAGTATTGGATTTCAGGTAGGGGGATTTATCCTACATTCCTAACTATGGACTTTTTGTGTGTATATGTACTTTTTAAACTGTGATAACATGCTATTATGATTATTGTGTTTGGTCTGAGAGTTTGGGTAACGCAGTGCGTGACCTTGGGTTCAAATTCTTAAACCTTCTAGAAGAATTGATCTGTACATTACGAGGAGTTTAGCCAGGCTAACATGTGGCTACGTGTGCTTCTGCGAAACAGAGACCCATGATTGATTAGGTAGCAGTGATACGGTTTCTCAATTGCGAGTTCATATTTCTGTTTACAAGAGTACTCTCGCTATGAATGTTATTTTCTTTGATTATAACTGACCATAGTCGTACCTAATGTGTATCGAGCATCTGAGTTATTATTATTTATCAGTTTTTATGCATGTTTACTATATACTGCCGCAGCTGAAGTGTTAAATCGATTTTGTAGAAATGTTTTGAGATTTTAGAAATCAATATTTCACATGGAAATATTTTGAAAGGTTTTTCAAACCTAGCAGGGTCCCCTACTCTCTTTGTTTTGTTTTGTTTCTTCTCTATTACTTATGCAGATTTGCCTCTTTGAACAGATCTTCACTGAAGGGGTGCGCATCTTGGATTCTCTTATCGGGTGTCTCAAGGTCTCTGTTATCATGTCTTTTGTTATAACAGTGGTTCTTACTTTCCCATGTGCGTTTTGCATTGAAAACCCATTTTGAACAATATTATTTTGCTTAAATCATTTTGTAACTTATGTGGGTTTTACTTATACTTTGGTAATTCCCTTATGGGGTATTGATTTAACTATTCCACCCTAGCGGGTTGGTTATTTTATATTTACTATTTATTTTGATCTTATTATTTCCTTAAAGATCATGTTCTATAATGAGTATTTTGATCCAACTCGATTCATTTAAATACAAAATGCTCAACCCTTCCCGGGCGTCTTGGGGGATTAATGCTAGTGATTTGGTATTAATCTCTTAGGGTACCCAGGGAGGGTGCCTCTGTCGCACACCCGGGGTTCGGGGTGTGACAATACCAAATAGAGCCTAATTTTTCATTTTTTTTCCAAATGATTAATTCCTTCCTATATATTAATATATGCTAAATTTTAATTGCTTTATAAGAAAGAATGTCACATGATATTATGGTTACACACAATAATTTCTCTTATAAAATATTTTTAATGCGCTAAAAAAAATAGAGTGCATGTTATATTAAATTTTGAATTTAATGATAATATAAATGGATCAAGTATGATCATAACAATATATGGTGCATATGGACCATACAAATGGGTTTCATTTTTGGTTCTTTTCCATTAACCTGACATTATATATATATGTTCAACATTATGATGGTGACAATATGATGTTGGTGTAATGATTTATAGCATATAATTAAGTGCACTACTAATACTTAAATTGCTTCGCACGCTAAATATATATAATTATTTTGCATTCATTGTAAATAAGTGGATATATGCAATGAAACTTATGATTAATGCTTAAAACATTTTAAATTTGGATTCTCCCATATTCAAGAGGCCTTTCCAAAATGGTAAGAAAACATATTTATTCTAATTAATAATAAAAATTTAATAATGGTTATTTTATTATAATTTAGTAAGCTCGCGCGTTTGACCATTAATGTTGATAGACTACAATAAATTGGTGTTTGATTATTATACTTGACCATTGTTGGATTGATTGCTTGTAAATACAGAAAAGGGTCACAGTCAAAACGGCAATAGCCCCTTCACCATTATTGATTATTGGAATTGGCTAAAGGATTAGAACAAGTTTACTGAGCAATAGCCAATACCTCATACCTCTTTGAAGGACATAATTGTGTTGAATACTATAACATTTCTCAAAGTTTGTGAGAAATTAATATTGGTACCTCCAATGCTCACTGCATGCCCACCTTTTGATATTTTTTTTTTTCAAAAATTCACGGGCTAATTATAAATATCATCCTTAAACTATGTCATGTTTGACACTTTATCTCCTAGATGATATTTTCCCAAATTCAATTCAATTCAATTAAACACTTTACCCCAAAAGTGCTAAAAAACCAAAATTTCATTAGTTATACACACGTGGCATCACGTAGTCTATTATCACAATTTTCAGACATGATCAATATATATGATTTCTTATTGATGAATGAGATATGATAATATTATATGAGATCATATCAGTACGTTTGTTCTTTCATTTTATTGTACAGAATTCTCTTAGATTTAGGATTTATTTCTTGCTAGCAAAGTCTTGTAATTCCTATTTAATTGTATAGCCTAACCATTAATTGTTGGTACACGTACATAAAATAATTAAAAGAAAACCGGCCAGTTTCCATAACCTAGCTTCTACCTGATGCCATTTTCGATTTCAATTAATGATTAACACAACTGTCAGTATTTTCTCATAATCCAATTAACTTGGGTTTAAATAGGTGGTACAATATTTTACAACCAATTAATGCCATATTTTTCTTGCTAATTAGTAAGGTCTAAGGTCTTATATATACCCATTCCGTGGGCATAGTTAGTAGTGCTCACAGCAAGTAGCCATAAAGAAAATATTTGTTATAGCTGACATTAATTAGGTGATATATATAGTTAATACCGTATAGACTTGGATTTAATTAATTCCCTTTTAATTTATTAATTTAAATGTCATTGTCATTACATCATTGGCAACATATATGCCAGCTTCCTCCACTAAACACTAAACTCCAACAATGTAGATAACAACCACATAAAAGAACATTTAAAAAATTAAAGTGCTTTGCTTTTAGCTTCATGCAGTTGTTGTGCTAATACAAGATTCACTAATTCAAACGTTTTCATTTAACATTAATAATTAATTACAAAGGGTTGAGATAATTACAAAGTAAGACCCTTAATTAATTAATTTCTCTTGTTTTTATATATGATTTGTAAGATAAAGTATATTTATCATGATATCACCCCACCACCTTCCACAAATATTGACAAAAAAAAATATCAATAGAAACCAAAATTACTTTCGAAATTGATATTTCTGAGCATTACATATTCAAATACAATAAAAAAAATTAATTAATTAATAAATAAGACAAAAACATGAGAATTTAATGACATAATCGGGATTCTCGTGATTTTCATTCATTTAACTTCCATGGCCACCTAACAAACAAAACCTGCAGCTTCTTCATCGATCGCAATCCTCAATTACTAAGAGTGAGAGAGGGGCAAAATCGTCAACCCCGGTTGTGCTACTGTACACAGTCCTTGCTTCTACGGAAAGTCATACCCAGAATAATTATACTAATTTATCCTCACGTCCAAGCAAGACAAGACTTTTCTGTGACCATTTTGCCCCTCATGCAAATCAAATCACCATCAACCCTTAAGCAAAACAAAAACCCATTTGAATGACCATATTGAAAATAATGTTCACTTGTTTTAAATTGTTAATTTGAACCATTAATCATATGAATTTGGGTTCAGATTAACAATTTAATAAGACAGAGAACGAATATTATATGATCGTATTCAAATGGGTTAAGGGGCCTAGGTTATACTAACAAATTAAGCGCATGCATGACACGTGATCACAGATTGCCTCATACTTGTGGCACATAATGCGGTGTCGTTACAGCAACACTTGCATGATCCTTGCAGCTCAATGCCTTGAGCAGTCTCCAAGACCCCTTGCCGGAGCTCCGGTTGACCGAAAGCTTCCCCTCCGAATCAACAGCTGGGAAAAGTCCGGTCGACTGGTTTCGGCGGAGCTGCCGGCTCTTAATGTCGGTGAGGTCCATCTCGGCCGGAAACTTCACAATCCCAAACATGAGAAAAGACCACCTCGGCTTACTAGTACTCTTGATCTTATCGGATGATTTTCCGACACTCTTTACCGACGAATTCCTCTCCATAGAATCGGGGCCCGGCGAGACCATCGAGCTCTGCCGGTGAAGCTCCCGGTAATCCAACGATCGGCTGTTCCTCATCATGATCTGCTGGGTCTTTTTTGTGCTGCTTGATCTTGTCATCACTGAGCTGCTATGTAACTCGGACAGTGACTCAGACCGTCGTCGATAGGTGGTTTGTTTCTTGTGATAATCGTTGTTGTTGTTGTTGGGAGTGGGAGTCGAAGTTGTCTTTGGACGTTGTTGATGATAATGACGAGGGGTGATGTCTTTGAAGGGTATGAGCTTGCCGCAGACGATAATGTCCTCGGCCGAACACATGTTGAAGCTTTCGTGGAAGCTGAGGTCGTTGAAGAACTCGAATAAGTGGTCGGAGGAGGAACGGCGAGCGTGATGGACGTGCTTGGACGACATGTCGTGGAAGTATTGATCATGAGGATCATTAGCCTCCTCATTATTATTATTGTCCAGTGGAAGGTCGCAGAGGGAGAGTGCCTCCTCTGCTTCTTGATCTTCATCTCTTGTTGGGTCTTGATGATGGTGATACAGATGATGATGAAGAAGAAGATCGATGTTGTTCTCATCAAACATTGTTCAAGAGTAGTGAGGAAATGAAGAGATATTGGGTATTGTGTGTGGAGAGGGAATGGTTTTAAGAATGCCTTGTACTACTAGATTTTGGAGTAGGGACCAAAGGGACTATATATATATATATTGCAACCACTAGGGAGAGAGAGAGAGAGAGAGAGAGAGAGAGAGAGAGAGAGAGAGAGAGAGAGAGAGAGAGAGAGAGAGAGAGAGAGAGAGAGGTGTTATGTCGATGATTTCTTGGAATATTAATTCTAGATCTTTTTTTGGTTTGGAGTTTTTATAAAGCGACATAATTTTTTGGGGGTGTTGTAATCTTCTAGAAAGAGAGAAGAGAAAGAAGATAGACAAGGGCATTTCGATCTGTAGAATTTGAGAGAGAGAGAGAGAGAGTCCAAAAGAGAAAAAAGAAAAAAGAAAAAAAGAGAGACCTAATTAAGTGGCTTAGACCTAGTAAATGGTATAGTTGAATTTCCTATCACATTAATTAATTAATTAATTAAAGAGTTGCCGGAAGTTCACTACAAGAAATGAGCAAAGACCACCTTCATTAATTGCACAGAAAGGGGTGACAATTGAGAAATAGGGACTAAAGTGCCTTGATTTTAACAAAAATAAGTGGCAATTGGACAATAGGGACTAAAGTTCCTAATTGCCACCCTATCCTGTGCAACTAAATGATAATGGCATTTACTCACATTTCTTGTAGTGGTTTTTGGGTAAATATTGCAGCCATCGTTGGGTCATACAGGGGTGGTTATTGGTTGAAGTCATCTTTTAATTTGCACTTGACATTTTTTTTGGGCGGCTACAAAATACCTGAATCTAGTACCCATGGAATGACAATTTTTAACTAGACATGATAACATATTTTAATTAGTTCAACATATATAGAAGTTGCGTGTTACTTAGAATATATACATTGATCATTACTTGATACAAATTTATGAATGACATCATTTACTAGCTAGCATGCATGAAAAATATATATATATATATAGTTCAGCTTACTGTCAAAATGAGTAATAGCAAACATATTTAATTAGTATCGTATAAATTAAGGAAAATGATTGATTTTTCGATCTTTCCTAGAATGACATTGTATGAATCCTCTTGTAAAACCGTAACAATATTTTGTTTATGGTTTTATTAGTATGAAGATCTACTAGCTAGATTTTTATTTTAGAAGAGTACATGAGTGTTAGATTTGGTTTAGAAATAATAATTTGGTCTTATTTTGAAGGGGATGTCCCTCTCCACATTGGGGAATTTTTAAGGCCGGGTAATTATTTTGTAGCATTAACATATAATGTGAGTCAACTCAAGCATAATACATTGATTATTAAACAAATCGAGTTAAGATTAACTACTTATATGATACGATTAATTAAACATACATGTTGATTAAATTCATATTATAAAATTAATTAAACAAGTTAAGTTAAAATTTACTAGACTAGCAATGGACACAAATACAAAATGACATGACATATAACATGACTCAATTGCCAATCCTACAACCATTGCATTTGTCTAAACGCTCTAATGGGTAATAATATTGTATTTTTTTGGATCTAGCTACCACCTAGAACATCTGAATATGACTTGTAGGGTGAGAGGTAACTATCGCTTCCCCATGGCCAGATGATTCTCAAGAAGTAAAACATGCATGCACTTGTTTTATCCTTATGGATCAAAATATTGGGGTAGGGAAATTAATCCTTTCTAATATACTCTGAAAGGGGAAATTAATTGATCCTAATCCTACCTACTTATGTTTAGGGCTGTTATATACAAAATGTGGGATTTTATACCAGATGAGACAAAATCTAAAATAGAATCCATGTACTTACCTAAGCTCAAATTGCGGCCAACCCATAATAATTAAATGTGATTAATTTCCAATATTCCGAATAAAAGAAGAATGGAATAGTTATTAGATGTAAGGAGTAAAATTTCGGTTTTGAGGAAATTTTTGCGGAAATTTCGATTAAAATTTTGATTTCGACAAAATTAGACAAAAACGACGAAAATTGCTATCAAAATACATAATGAAACTTGACCATATGTTTATTTAACATATTATTTACTACATTGATAAAAAACATTGAAGAACCAAATTATATAGTAGATTTGATATGATATAAGGTGAATATAATGCGCGCTGGAAGTAAATACTGTTAAAAAAATGGGTCACTAATTAATAATTAATCTCTATATACCTTAATACTCTTTATACTCTATAATTTATACACTAAACCATATATACTTTATAATATATACTATAAATTGTTTAGAATATGATATAGGATATTAGGGTTTAGGCCCTTTAGTTAATTATTTTTTATATAGAAATGTATTAGAGTTTAAGAACAACTAAATGAAACTCCAAAATGGCCAAACGAAACCCCAAACCCTTTTTTTTTCTTTCCTTCCTTTTCTTCCCCCGTGACTCTCGAGTAGACTAGTAGTCTTCCTCTCATTTCTCCTCTGTGAAACGAAACCTTCTCTTTCTCTCTCCCAGTCTTCACTCCCTCCTCCCTCCTCCCTCCTCCCTCCCTGATCTCTTCCTCCCCCGATCTCCCTCTCTTCCTCTTCTCCCTCCCCGAATCTCTTCTCTTCCCGATCTCTTCTCTCCCTCTAGCGACGTCGGCTCTGCCTTTGCCTCCCCTCTCTCCCTCCAGTCTCTACCTCCAAAAATTTCGCCGAAATTTCGATAAATTAATTTGGTATGTTGTTAAAATTTTAACCCTAAACCTAATATAAAACCGTCAAAGAAGAAAAATAAAAGGACTTAATTAAAAACTCTAAATCACTAATAGTCTTAGTCTAAGAAAAACTCATAAAATGGACTAAACTTTAAATCTTCTTAAATTAAATTCAAAGTAAATCGAAATATTAATAAATGAAATACTACTACATCAATTGGGATTTAAAATGATTTTTGTTATTAATCAACTGTCGTTTATGAGATTTGAACTTAAGAGTTAGGACCTCATTCAACAATGAAAAATTAAATATCATCCACTAAATCAAATAGTCATTAATAAAAAATTACATTTAAATCTTTCCGTGTTTCCAATTTTTTTTTTTTATATATATTAATGTTGCTTAATTACGTCTAGCCGTCTAGGGGATACATGGTAGCTCCTTTTTTCTTTTTTTCTTTATCATTTGCTTTTTCTTTTTCTTTTGCTTTTGCTTCTTGGTTTGGGGCAGGGGGGCCGGAGCCGGATAGACTTTAAGAATATGCATCTATTTTTGTTTTCTCTTATTATTTTTTCTGCATTCTAAACAGATCGAGTTTTGTGTCATGGACAAGGATTGGTATTTTAATTACTAACAAAATTTGGAACCAACTTTTGTATTATTCTTTAATTATCGCTTTATGCGAAAGGTACTTAAGAGGTATATTGGATAATGTGAAAAATGTTAATTGTTGGGATTTATGAAGAAAAGGCATGAGATATAAAATCATCTATCAAAAGAAAAAGAAATGGTAATATATTGGGCAGGTACAATTGCGAAACACGAAAGGGACATATATACGTAACCTATTAATATTAAAATATCATCCAAACTTTGTTCTTACAAATTTTATTTTCAGCTGTAAATGTTTCCAAATTCAACTCCTTTATGAATGGGCCATGACCCATTCAATGGCTAATTGGGTAGCATATTAATTAGTAGGTATAGGTCAACAACAAAGATTATTAGCCTAAAGCATAGAGAACTTTTGTTTTCTTATCAAAGAATATTGGGAGAGGAAAATTCAAACTCATAACCTCAGGTGTAATAATAAATGTTCATAACTATTAGAGTTACAAGCTCTCCTATAAAGCAAATGAAAACAACTACCCACAAGTGAATGAATTAGAAAGAACCAAGAAGTGGGAAATAAACCAACATTTATTTCTTAAACACTACAGAAATATAGGTTAGAATGAGAAATGAATCCTCAGAATACCATCCCATCTTAGGTTCTTAAGGTGTGCTTTAAGGGATATCAAAGGTTTCTGGAGTGGCATGAAAGAGTACAGGAAACATTAGAGAAGGTTTTTTTTTTTTTTTTTTTTTTTTCAGACCCCCAAAAAAAAAAGAGTAGATTTTTTCTCCCTTCTGGATGGAGTAGATAGATTAATGCAAATATTTGCTTGATCTCCGGTCTTTATTAAGTAAGGTGTTAAAAGTACAATCAAATACCAATACCATCAATTTGATTTGTTTCTACGATATTAACACATTGAATCAATTTATTATTATTATTAATATTTTATTTATTGGAGGGTATTCAAGTGTACAATGGGCCAGATCGGGTCGGTTCGAATTTGACAGGGCACAACCCGTTTAAAATCGACCCGGTCCATTATTAAGTGATATGGGCCGAGTTGGGCCAAAGTTTTCTATATATCATATTGGGCTGCCTGTTTACATTAATTTTTCTCAAATTTTAAAAACTAATATGTGTCTCCATAAATAAACATTTGTATTTAAATTCAAAGATTTCCCAAAAATTAAATATTTTATTCCAAAGTTATTCATTATCAATTGCCAATTTTTCAAAAACATTTTATAATAATGTTTGCTTATAAAATTATTTTTTTAATGTACATTATTTCAATTGTACAACTAATCGTTATAAGTGAAATATTAATTTCCTTATAATTTTATTGAAATGATGTAACAACTTTAAAAAGTTAATTAATAATTTCAAATAATGATTCTAAAGTCCACTTTCGGACTCTTAATGTTAAAAATAACCAAACTCACTTAAAAGATTGCAATGTCAAATAAATCCACATTTTAATTTCTTTCGTATTTTTTAGACCAAATGCTCAATAGATTTTAAAAAAATAAAATTGGGCAAACAACCATCTTAAGTTCCTAACCCCTTATCCACCCAGCATTCACTTTTAATCGTGTAAGCCCATGGACCAACTTTACATTCTTTCTGAATCGCTTTACTATTATTTTTAGGGTATCGTTATTTAGACTTAATTTTTTTACAGCCTCAATAATTTAATAAAATATTAATTTTTAATTTTATTTTAATGTAAATTGATTATTCAGGACAAACATTTAATTTAAAATTTTAAAAATAATTAACAACTATACCCAACAGCTCTGTATACCTAACATCTTCACTCATCTCTTCGACATTTATACAGACCTCTCCTCTATAACAAAATCCTAAACTCTACTACACTAATATGCAGAAACTAAAAACAGAAACACAAAGTTATCATGAAATTTTGGAAATAGTGAGAGTAGATAGGCCGGAACTCGGAAGACATTGAACCTTTCAGCTCTGAATTAATAGAACCCTTAATTAAACCTCCAAGCAATTTAATTAATTACCAGCCATCTTTTCTGTAACTTTAGCCAAAGACCTGAGATTGCAACCCGTAATAGTATTAGACTATTAGCAAACAAACAAGTATCCTCCTTGCTACTCCCAGCAGGCACATCCACCACATACGACTGGGTCACAACAGTCTTTCTACCATTCTGATCATCATCATCTTCTCCTAATTCTTTTCAAACATCTCTGCACTTCTTTTTGTTGGGTGTGTTTATTGAGCATTGAGTTTTAGTAAGAGTAATTTAGGAAAATATGTTATATATAATAATAAGTTTTAATAATTTTTAAAATAAATATGAGTGTAAAGAATATGGATAAAAAAAATTGGATTCAAATAAAAAATTAGATTTATTTTTACTACCTTACGGGTGCAATATATTGCAGAGAATAAAGTAAAGAACCACCCGATCCAGCCCATCTGGATTGTTTGGAATGCGGATCCAAGTCCATGTCAAGACTCTGGCAACGACTAACTTTCCTAAATCCCATAATTTGCCCATCAAATTATTCCTGCATTTCTCCAAGAAAATCACATCCATACTTCCGTACCAACTCAGAAAACCCAAGACCCCATTTTGCTATGGCAAAATCTGTCTCAGGCAGAAGAGGACCAATCACTCATGTCATCTTCGATATGGACGGCCTCTTACTCGGTAATTTCATCAAACACTTCCCCTGCATTGTCTCTCTTTTCATTCTGTTTTTCTGCACCCTTTGTCTTCGTTTCACTGAAGTTGGGATGTTACATGTTGTCATTTATTCTTCTAAGGCAAATTATATCTGCACCAACTGCTAATAGATTTCAAATTCTCACTTGGGTTTTGTTTTGATAATCCTGGCCACCAATTTTACTTATTTTAGTAATTCTCTCTTTTGTATTTTAAGCATAGGCTGTGATAGTTTTGGACCCATTACGCTGCTGGAAGAGCCATAGAGACCAAATTGTTTGAAAAAAATATTCTGGTGAAACTCCAAATATATGTTATATATATTAGCTGTTTTTACATATGAACTTTTATTTCAATGGTTGCTAATAATCTCCATAACATCTTTCCTATTATTGTTGCTGATGACTAATGCATAATGAGTTCCCAAATAGCTTGGTTGTTAAGTTGGGGGCTTATAGTTTATGCCCCATATTGTAGAAAAAAAAATGATGGTCTGATATGGTTTTTGCTGATTCAGACACAGAGAAGTTCTATACTGAAGTCCAGGAAATTATACTTGCCAGGTACAATAAAACTTTTGATTGGTCTCTCAAAGCCAAAATGATGGGAAAGAAAGCAATAGAAGCTGCTCGAGTCTTTGTCGAAGAGACTGGAATTAGTGACTCTCTTACTGCTGAGGACTTTCTAGTTGAAAGAGAGGCAATGCTGAAGGAAATGTTTCCAACAAGCGAGCTCATGCCAGGTTACCATTTAATTGAGTACATACAAACACAGATGTATTTACAAACTGCAGAAAATGCCCAGTTAGATTTGTACTTTTATTCCACCAAAAAAAAAAAAAAAGATTTGTACTTTTTGCTTTCCATCAAATTTCTATATTAAACTTTATGGTATCTGGTTTAGCTGTCTATACCTTGTATAGTGGCTCGATTTGTATTGTTCTACCGTGTGTGCAAATTGAATGCTTACCAACTGAAGAAGCACTGATTGGACAGTTTGTGATTTAAGTTGTCCATTTCTGAGATCATATGCTAATTATATGAGGTTTTCACTTTCTTTGAACTGGGGATATTAATATTATACAAAAGGTTTCTGGTGGTTTTGATCTAATATTTTTCTGTAATTGTAGGGGCCAGCCGCTTGATCAGACATCTTCATGCAAAAGGAGTACCATTTTGCCTGGCAACAGGGTATGGCTCCTTTATTTAGTTTTTCATTTTGTACTTATAACCATTTCACCAAATAGACATCTGGAGCAGTTCTCTTACAGATGATCATTAACTTCCAACCTTCTCTAACCTGTTTGTGTTATCATAAATTCATTTATGGTTGGAGTTATATAATGATAAAACCAAAAAGATGGTCACCAGCATCACTTGTTTGTAACTATATCTTGCAGTTCTCATAGGCGACACTTTGAATTGAAAACACAAAGCCATGGTGAACTTTTTTCATTGATGCATCATGTTGTCCTTGGTGATGATCCAGAAGTTAAACAAGGCAAACCCTCTCCAGATATATTCCTTGCAGCAGCAAATAGGTTTGAGGTATAACCATCTTATATGTGTTCCTTTTTTACATTAATTTTTTTTTGGGGTCATATCCTTTATTACATTAGTTTTCATGATCCTGAAAATGCTTGCCACATCAATGCGATGTCCTGAAATGACTAGTCGCTGATGGGGTATTTAATAATCACTTATACAGCCTGTATTGACTAAACACACAACCCATGTTGGACTCAGATCACACTTGTTCAACCCACACAATTAGTGTATCACTATGTCATGACTCAGGGACATGCTACCACATACCCACAATGCCTCAAAAGGACCCTTCACTAGTGGAGCTCCCCGGGATCACTTATATAAGTTAGAATCAACCTAGCATACAAGCAATGTACTCAACAAATGCTCACACAACCCAAATGCAAACACAATTGAGCTACTACAATCTTGCTACTCAAATTCATGACATACTCATCGAGGTCACGATCAGATGTGTGACATCTTGTTAGTGTGCATACTATAGTAACTTTGAACCACATAGTGACACTTATCAAAAAAAAAAAAAAAAAAAAAAGGAAAGAAAGAAAAAACCCACATAGTGATACAGGGGTGGCTCTAATAATATTTGTCATGACCCAGGACAACCCTCACCACATTGATGCGATACCTTAAAAAGTTTAATCACTGATGAGGCTTTTCATAATCACTTATATTTCAGGAATTGACCCAGCACACTTGATGTAGTGATTTACACATTCGCACAACTCATATACAAACAAATTAGGATACCAAAATATTTGGTACGACCCAGTGACACATTTGCCACATTGATTCATTACTCCAAAAGACTGGGCACTAATAAAGTTCCCTGTGTTGCTTACGCAGCCCAATTGACCTAACATACAACTAATGTGAGACCCAACACATGCTCATACAACCAATGCCAACAAAACTAAGATACCACAATCTCCCTACTCAAATACCTGACCCCCTTATCAAAACCTACAATCAAATCCCTGACAACCTTGTTAGTGTTCAAACTTGTGCTATAATACCTTCAAGTCATATGGTGATACTAAGCTTGACTTTGACACTAAGGAAAGCACTTTCCACATCAGTATCATACCCCAAAAAGATTGGTTACTAACAGAGTTATTTATAATCCCTTATATAACCCAGACTGACCAAACACATAACCGATGTGAGACTCATCACACGCTTGTACAACCACACAAATAAAATTGGGTTATCACATTAGTTGATGATAATTTTTTTTCTTGGGATATTTTTGCACTCACATGGTTTGTTTATTTATTACCTTCTTTCCTCATTATCAAGAGAGTGATGTTGTAAAAGTGACTAATGACAAGATTTGTGTAAACAGGGTGGCCCAATAGATCCACAGAAAATCCTGGTGTTTGAAGATGCACCTTCTGGGGTTCTTGCAGCTAAGAATGCTGGGATGTAAGTGCTTTAATTTGAAACTTTTTCACGTGTAATTATTGGTTTTCATATCAGAATAGTTTACTGTCATTATGTACCAAAGTTTTTTAAAATTCGCCAAATTTGATTTAAAAAAATTGAAAAAGTGGTATTATTGCTACAGACTAATGATGCATTTGCTCCTTTGGTTGCCAGCCATCATAAGGACAAATATAACCTACATGCTTAGTAAGGGTTTGGTGACATTCTTATCTATCTTCAATTAAAAAAATAATAATTAACTTCACAAATCAAAAGATAGATACTTGTTTATCTTTTATACTTATAACAGTAAATATATAAAGAATTCTTTACGAAGACAGTGGGGGATATGTTTTGAAGTATTACAAAATGGACTTGTCTACTTGAGAGAAAACTAATCATTTTAGGTTGGATTCATGTTATCCTGAGAATTGTTATAATATAGTACAATAGTTAAAGGAGGAAGAAGTTATTTACGAACTAAATGTTAAATATAGAAGATCTATATATCAAGAGTTTAGCCTGAAGGTTTTATTATTCCACTCCAATATCCTCTTTGAAACAAAGGGGGGTGAGCCTACATGCTTGTCATATTGCTGTTAATCAAAAGCACTTATGCTGTTGACATAACTAAATTGCAGTATGTAGGCTCAACCACTAATGGAAGGGCTAAATGTTTTCTCTAAGGTCTTTAAATGAGGTCCACCGTTAGACCATATATGAATGGGTAATATGCTTGGAGAAACATGATCTCATTTAAGGACTTTAGGAAAGTATACCTATTAGAAGGGCATGATGTGTCTTTATCACTGAAATGAAGGCCTTAAAGGCAGAGGAGTTCTGCTTGCAAGTTGCAAATACAACAAACAAAATTAAATATGTATTGGTGGCTCGATTTTGACCGAAACAAGGAAGACACCTACGCCAAATATCCGTGTTAGTGTCCTACCTTGACTCCCCCTTCTTTAAAATCTATGATTCTTTATGACTTGTTCTTGGTGGCATCTCAAATTAGTAACCACAAATAGAAGCCATCTGACCTTTACGTTTGTTGAAATATCCTTTCTCTGCTTTTGTGCTGTAACATGAACTTTGTCTACAGTATCTGCATGACAATATTATATTTTTAATAGCAAGAAAACACAGCCTTTGGTGCAATTGAACATTTTGTTCCTGGGTTCCAATATTTTAATCCCATATGCTATGCAGGTCTGTTGTAATGGTCCCAGATCCAAGGCTGGACAGCTCTTTTCATGATGCTGCTGACCAAGTCCTGAAATCTCTGTTGGACTTAAACCCAAATGATTGGGGTTTGCCTCCATTTGAAAATACAGCGAGCTAAACTACATATGCTTTGTGGCACATTTGTGTTGCAACAAGGAAACAGCAATCAATTATTATTGATTAGAATTGAAGGCACAGCTTGAAGGTTTTTGCTGGAACATCATTCTAGCTGTTTGATCAGCCACTTTAAACAGGGATTATTTGATTTTTGTTTCAGAATTCTAGCTGTTTCCTTAGCTGATTAGTAGCTTTATATATTAGAGCTTTTGACAGATGATGCATAACTAGATCTGCATTAACTGCATTTTGGTCAGAAATTTATTATTTAAAATGCATCATTGCAGAAAAGGAATTGTTGGATAGAGGTAGAGGAATTGCAGGAATAAAATATGCATATCGATATTTAGGAATCAAACCTAGCTAGAAGTGGCTTTTCAAATAGGATTCACTTGGGTGCCCTACCACCCTCATCTGGGAGTCATGATGTCCAAAGTGGCTATTCAGTCCTTGCAAGTACTAAACTATTCTAGCCTAGGTGGAAGGAAGTTGGGAAGGAGGGAAGAGCCTCCTTCCCCTTAACACCACACCATGACTACTGGTCTCTTTCAGCGAAGGGAGACAGGAAAAATATATATTCTTATATTCTCATAAAATTTAATAATTAAGGATAAGATGAATTTATAAAATTTGGAGGTAATGAGCCAAAAAAGTGGATGTAATTATTCCTAGAATTAATGACTGTTTGAACATACAAATTTACCAAACTAGATGACTGTGAATGGTAATCCAAAAATGGCTTTAACTAATAATGTCAGATAGTCAGAGTCACTAGTTTTTAAATAAATAAAATACAACAACATCATTTGATAATTAAAAACGGTTCACATACCACTCCATGCCCACAAACAATAAAAGAAAAAATTGCATGCATATACCACTAAAACCAACTCATAAGTCCAACTATAATAGATATGACCCAAGAACTCAAGAAGTGCTCCACCTCCCATGTGAATTGTTATTGTCTAATGTTGGGATATAAATATCCCATTAAAAAAAAAAAGTGAAATATATACATACAATTCTTCTCCATATATAGAGGAATCACGTCATCCTATAAATACCTGCAAAAAATTAAGGGCCCGTTTGGTTCACCAAATTTGTTTATTGAGAAATCAATTCCTTTGCATTTTTCAGGAGGAATGAAATGTGAAATTCTCTTTTCTGTGTTTGATAAGTTTATGAAAGTAAATTAGGAATTAAGTCAGTTTTCCAATTATACTATCATCTATTATTTGTGTTGAAATAATAGCTGTGTTAATTTTGTCTTTCCTCCCAATAAAGACATCAGATTTCCTTAAGCCAGTAATTGATTTCTCTTCCTTATACTTACCAAATGTTGGAATGAAATTGATTTTCCATTTTCAGACCTAAAAAACTTAAACCAAACGGGCTATAAGTGCGAATCTTCCGCTCCGCACTTGAGAAATATATATTATATATACATATATAATTTTCACATATATATATGCGGATGATCCGAATTTTTTTTGTTGCAGATGTGTATGAGATCGATGACGTTCTTCTAGTATATGTCATTCTATACGCCTTCCAAAAAACAATTGCGGACATCCCTCTTAAGGACTGTATACAAGTATTTGAAGCGATAGTTTGGCTCGGCGAATCATAATAGTGCACCATTTTTGTGAAATTGGAAATCACCCTATATATATATATATATATGAAGAGGAAGCTTCAGTTACGGGATCCCGCATCCCACCTATTTGCGGGACTTGATTGCTGGCCGTTGGATGTCTTTTAATGAGATCCAACAGTGGATATATCTCTAACCCCAAATAACCCCCTTAACCCATCCTTGCGCCCACGAAGCTACAGAGAAAGCAAGAGTTCCCTGAAGCAAAACCCACCCTTGCGCCCACGACCCAGCAACCGACCACCACCATCACCCAGCTCGCCGTCGACCCCCCCTTTTCGACCTAAGCTTACCGGCGAACACACCAGGCGCCGGCCACCCTCCCGAGCTCACACTCTCCCCTCATTCTCTCTCTCGCCCCGTGTCTCTCTCTCTGCTCTCCCCCTCTGTGCGCAGCACCGGCCATCAACGTCGGCCTCCCCTCGCAGTCGCCACTCTTTGGTGACCTTCCCTTAGGCCGGCGACCTCGCCCAGCACTCCTCCAGCCAACCCAGCCGCGCGCACAGAAAACCCAGAAAACCAGCAGTTTGGCTCGCCTTTGTCTCGTCGGATTCTGACCAATTTCCAGCGCCAATCACCTCCATTTTTGGTGAGATTTCTTCCTCTTCCTTTGGGCTTTTATTTTCCTAACTGATATTGATTAGATTCGAGTATATAGGAATTTGAAAATTTTGGGTTTTGAAGCCATTCGGGTTGTTCTTAAATTTTCGGACTAGAGGGCTATTTTGTTGATTTGAATAATAAATTCTATTCCTAGGAACCCCAATTGTGGTTTAAGATTGAAGGATTTGAGTGGGTTTGAGGAATTAGGCATTTCTTGGTTGAATTTAGAGTTGGGGCAGCCACCTTGGGTAGCATCCATAGTAACTCCGAACCCCCCACTGCCATTCGTGAAACTACAGATTATTTTGGGCATTTGTGCTTGGTATTGAAAGAGTTGCTGCATTGTTGGTTGCTGCATTGTTGGTTAGTCCTGTACAATTTTGGTTAGTCTTGTTGGTTGCTGAATTGTCTTGTACAATTCTATAATGTTTTTAAATTATATGAATCTGAAATCTTGAACACTAGATGGATTGGATAGCTCCATGTATTCAATTTATTTGGGCTTTTATTCTTAGAATTTGGGGTTTTCAAAATGCAGGTGCAGTGATGGCAGAAGCTAATGAGATGGTAGTTGTAGAAGCTAATGAGATGGTAATGGTAGAAGCTAATGAGATGGTAGCTCCATTGGAAAGTGAGTCAGAAGGAAATTCATTTATGTGTAATGCCAATGATGAAGAAAACAATGAGTTGAAGCCATTCAAAGGTCAACAATTTCAGACAGTTGAAGAAGCTGAACACTATTACACTAGATATGCACAGAATGTTGGATTTGACATTCGAAGTCACTCAACTAAGAAGGGTAAGGATAATGAGATCACAAGGAAGGAGTTTGTGTGCAATAAAGAGGGAGAAGGCCCAAAAGAATTGAAAGGTACCGAAAAAAGGCGTCGTGGAGTAGGAAGAGAAAGTTGTAAAGCGAGATTGATAATTGTGAAGTCGAAAGTAGGTGGATTTGTAGTCACCATCTTTGATGAGGCTCACACCCATGCCTTGGTAAGCCCACGAAGACGCCACTTGATGAAGTCTCGTCGTCGATTTTCAAGTGCTCAAAAATCATTAAGTGAACAACTAAGCATGGTGAACATACCCCCTCATCGACAATTTGACATTTTTGGAGTGCAATCAGGAGGAATTGAAAACATTGGTTGTACAATGCAAGATATGTACAACTATCGCAGAGATAAGCGTGCTGAGTTGAAGGGGCATGATGGAAACATGTTACGGGACCATTTTCTGTTGGAACAAGAGAGAAATTCTGGATTCACTTACAAGATCAAAGCAGATGACAAACAGAAGATAACTCATTGTTTTTGGGCAGATGCAAATTCTAGGAAAGCATATGGTTTCTATGGTGATGTGGTTATCTTCGACACTACCTACAACACTAATAGGTATGGGATGATATTCGCACCAATGATGGGGGTAAACAATCATGGCCAGACAATCATTTTATCTGGGGCATTCTTGAGTGATGAGACTACAAACTCATTCAATTGGTTATTCAGAGAATTCTTGAAAGTTATGCCAGGTCATGCTCCTAAGATGATTATTACTGATCAAGATCCAGCAATGACAAAAGCAATTGGAGAAACTCTCCCCAACACATATCACAGATATTGTAGCTGGCATATTCTAAATAAATTCTCCGAGAAACTTGACACGGTCAAATATACTGATTACTGGGATGACTTCAAACGTTGTGTTTGGACATCAGAGACTAGAGATGAGTTTGACTCAAGGTGGAAGGATATTCTTGAAAAAAGTGGGTTAAAAGAAAATAAGTGGCTGCAATCACTATATGAAATTAGATTTAAATGGGTGCCAGCCTATGTAAACCATGTTTTCGGAGCTGACATGTCTAGTAGTCAACGAGCAGAAAGTGGGCACTCATTCTTCAAGGGATATGTGGCCAAGACCAATTCTTTGGTGGACTTCATGATTCAATTCAATAGGGGACTTTTACGACAGCGTCAAAAGGAGGTTATGGCAGATCACACTGATATCACTGAGAAGCCTAGACTTAAGTGCCCTATTAAGATGGAAAAGCAAATGGCTGACATTTACACGCGCAAATATTTTTATAAGTTTCAAGATGAGTTGTGGGAGAGTTACAACTATAACACAGAGCTTATCAGAGAGAGTGTCACTAATTGCATTTATAAAAGTTACATGGATGATCATAGTGGGAGAGTTCGGGAGATTATGTATGACAAGTCTCTGGACTTTGCATCATGTAGCTGTCAGACAGGAGGAAGCTTTTTTGTTTGCTTGTAGTAACGAGAAAGTCTGTATATCCTGCTCTCCACCAGAATCAGCCGAAACTTTGAATCCTTGTCCTTCCTGTTCCTCTCCAAATGCTTCCTAATTGACACTGCCTTCTTGATAAGATGGTACAGGTCCTCAGGAATTTCAGGAGCAAGACCTAACCAACCAAAGGAAATTATAATAAAATAACAAAATAATAAAAACTAGGCAGCAATTTAGTTAGTAGAAGGAAACTAAACCAGACAATATCAAATACTTCAATGAGAACAAAAACAAACTCTGAATCTTCTTAACAATTTCATTACAGAAGACGAAATATATAAAACGAAAACAGAAAGCTCATCTTATCGAGCTAGCTTAATCATACAACCACAATTGGGTTTCAATCACATAATCCCAATCAAACAAATAGTGTAAGCACTAAGCAGTCAATCAGTGCTTATTCTCCCATCCTCTCTTATTTCACCTATGTAATTGAGCTCATTGGAGTAATGGGTTTTCAATCCCACAAGTCCCACTACACACCCAAACCTTCTAATACAATTTCCCGAATGGCTTCAAAACCCAAAATTTTCAAATTCCTATATACTCGAATCTAATCAATATCAGTTAGGAAAATAAAAGCCCAAAGGAAGAGGAAGAAATCTCACCAAAAATGGAGGTGATTGGCGCTGGAAATTGGTCAGAATCCGACGAGACAAAGGCGAGCCAAACTGCTGGTTTTCTGAGTTTTCTGTGCGCGCGGCTGGGCTGGCTGGAGGAGTGCTAGGCGAGGTCGCTGGCCTGAGGGAAGGTCACCGGAGAGTGGCGACTGCGAGGGGAGGCCGGCGTTGATGGCCGGTGTTGCGCACAGAGGGGGAGAGCAGAGAGAGAGACACGGGGCGAGAGAGAGAATGAGGGGAGAGTGTGAGCTCGGGAGGGTGGCTGGCACCTGGTGTGTTCGCCGGTAAGCTTAGGTCGGAAGGGGGGGGTCGACGGCGAGCTGGGTGATGGTGGTGGTCGGTTGCTGGGTCGTGGGCGCAAGGGTGGGTTTTGCTTCAGGGAACTCTTGCTTTCTCTGTAGCTTCGTGGGCGCAAGGATGGGTTAAGGGGGTTATTTGGGGTTAGAGATATATCCACTGTTGGATCTCATTAAAAGACATCCAACGGCCAGCAATCAAGTCCCGCAAATAGGTGGGATGCGGGATCCCGTAACTGAAGCTTCCTGTATATATGAATATGAGGCAGAAGGAGTAGACATGCATGTTGTGCGACTGTGACTCAGTTATCAAGTAAACTTTGAATCTAGGGAACAAGTCAAGACTTATGGTGATTAATTGGTAACATCATGAAGGACATGATTATAGATTATGGACGATCAGGATTTGAACTAGTTGTGGGGATCAATTATGGATCAAATAATTAGTATGATCGATCATATAAAATATATCACTTATATAGTCACATTGAGATCCAGTATCAAGCTGTACTAAGACTTTTTTAGATAAAACTTCAGACTGAACTCCAAAAGTAATTGCATTGGAGATAATATCGATGCATGGTGAACCGCAATCCTTGTAAGTGTCCAACAACTATTTAGTTGTGTGACAATTGTTTCATGCACGTATACATGTGTCCCATGTTGATTTTAGATTCAACTTGGAGGTTGAGCCTTAAATTCACAGCATTAAAATACTTGGCTTTTAATTAGGACCTAGCTAGGTTGGGACAAGACATTATTGAAATGCAATAGTGGTTGCTACCAGCAATGGACTGGTTGTATATATATATATATATATATATGTATCCTTTGTCCAATCTTAATTAAAATGTGGATTAAATGGCGAATTCCGCTGCTGCAAAACTGTAAAGTCAAGGACATTAAAACTTTTGGATGGGTTTAATTTGGCCCTTTTTGGGAGGTTGGTTAGCATGTCATTAGGCTGAGGACCATAATTGTCAAACCCATGTGGGGGCACAATTAATTAAACCCGTTAACAAGCCCTTTTTGTTTGGTTTTCTAAAGTAATCTGTCCCTATCTAATATAACCAACTTTTTCTCTTTAGCATTTTCAATTGTTTTATTAATTTTGTTTCTCACCAACGGAACCATTGATGGTGATGATGTCGCAACAGCTGTTTTTCTTGTTCGAGTTGATTGAGAACTTAAGACCATTTATGAAACTTTAGTGCCTAGTATTGGTATTTAGGACCAGATACAAGTGGGCAAATTACATATATAGAGTACAATCTAGGGGTGCTTCTACCGACTATAATTTACTGTTGTTTTAAATGATGTTACTTTATTTATTAACAAGGTGATCAGTTCTAGATGAACCATGCATCCAACTAATTACAGAACATGAATTAATGTTTCTGTGTTGGGACCAAAAGAGAAATGTCCAAGGCTTGCATAAATCATTCTGATAATTTGACCAAAAAAAAGGCTATAAACGTGTCCCAATTGATTGGCACTGCAAAATTTTGCATATATGATTGGTGGATGGCGATGTTTGCACCTCAAGTCGTCTCTTAATATTGTTGGTGTCGAGTTTGATACCAAAAGGCATTATAATTAGTACAACTTTGAGAAATATTCCACTTAATACATCTAGTGATAGACAATTACATATCCATTGTATGATAATTGCATTTGATTCGCACAATTCTTAACAACTTCCATCTTAAATCAAATCACAATTCTTGAAAAATTCCTCTCTAAATTCACCTTGAATCGATCTTAATTGTCCGTCATTCTAACGTACGGAATCATCCAATTTGTTGGAAAATCACCTGCCCAACTCCACCTTGAGCATTAAATGGTCCTTTGCAAACTCCTCCTTTATCGATCCCATTCAAGATTTCTTGAGTCTATTCCACCCTTGAGTTCTTAGAATTTTTTCTAAACTGCTCCACCTATTGGGCTATTGATATGTCATTGACCATGTGACTCCTCCATCTTCAATATTGGCAATCACGTGCAAGTGGCTCCACTTGTTGGAGGCTCACGTCTTTCGGCCTCCAGTTGCACTGATATTGTCTTTAATATTTAATGTTTAAGGTGCTTATGTAGAAAATATATAAAATTTTTTATTAAAAATCAAAGCACTTTATGTAAATGTATTAAAAAGTGTTTACTTATAATTCAAAAACACTTTCAACTTTGTTTGCCAAATACAACTTTGAATTGAAAGCGCTTTTAAACTTTTTTTTAGAACTAGTAAACAAGCATCTCAAAGCAATTAAATATTCAAATTATGAAAGAAATTAAGATGCCATATGCCACATTAGTTAATCACTAAAAATTTGGATAATAGGTGGTGTCTTAAATATTATTATTTATTATTTGATGAGGAGGGATTGGTTTTCATCTTCCCTCCTTAATTTTATATGTTAATAATTATAAACCCCCTAGTTAGAGATAAAATCTCTCATAACCTACACCCAAAATCTAACTCTCTTATAACCCCTAATCTTACACTTAATATTTTCCTAAACCCCCTAGTCAACTAATACCCAGTCAACTTTGACTCCCCATATTTTAATTTTCCAGTTTTACCCCTTTTGTTTTATTTTCATTTTCAGCCAACTAATACTCTCTCTCTCTCTCTCTCT